>PVIC010058940.1:0-10258 GCA_004025085.1 Thryonomys swinderianus | reverse complement strand
TGATGAGGGGAAGGAATAAATATGATGCAGAAAGAAAATAAAAGAGCATGTATAAAGGGGGGAGGAGGGGGGAGTGGGTAGGGATATGGGTAAAAATGAGAATTAACTTGTGGCATATACTGGTACAAATTTCCCAATGTTATATGTGATTTTGAGATGTATATAAATTGTACCAATAAAGAATTCAATTAAAAAATATGAGTGCTGAGATCACTAAATATTTTTAAAGACACTATCTGCAATATGGCACGATGTCCTTAAACCTTTTCAAATCGGCAGTACGTGGATTTTTTTTTTTCTGCTGCTTCTCTTTTCGTTTCTTTTAGATGAGTCTCTTAGTGACTCAGATATGGAGAAATGTTGCTGAGATGACAGCCCAGCCGAAGAGGGGGGTGAAACTGAGACAGGCTTCGTGATCAGTGGCGAAGGGGCAGGTCGCAGCCTCAGAAAGGATGTGATGGAGGACGTGGGATCGTGTCAGATTATTTTTAAGGAAAGAGATGACAACATGCAAATATATTAATTAAAATCAGGCAAAACAAAACAAAATATGACATCTAAGGTCCAGACAGAAAATACGAGTATCAAAAAAAATTAATCATAAAATTTAAAGAAAAGACATTTATTAAATTTAAAACTTGCCATAAGCAATAAATGGTTCACACAAAGGAAATGTGGGGTTTTGGTTCTTTTCTATCATATAATCCAAGGAAGAAGATGATCTTACTGAAAATACCTGAATAAATCTCTGAAAAAAAATAGAGAAGCAAAGTGTGAAAGTGAACCCCCTTTTTAAGGGGGAGAAGAGGCTCTGCGAACAGTTTCATGAGCAAAAACATTAAGTAAAACATTAAAAATGTGTCCTCCTCTCTCAAGAGTGCTTGAATTTCCCTTTGGTTTGTAAGGAACAGCTACTTCCTCCCTCCTGGTTGGTATTTCTTTGGGTGGCTTTTTGATGGAAAATCTGCCTTCCGACTTTCCTCCTCCTCCGAAGTTTTCTAACTGGTTCTGAGGGAAGCGCTGAGGCTACAGTTTCCTGGAATTACAGAGCAAAGCCAGTTCCTCGCTGATGAGGGCCCACAATTCCTGTCGTAGCTCTTGGGGACTCCGGAGGTACTTAACTCATAGATTAGACTCCCAAAGGTTTATCCCCTGCTCCCTGATCCATTTAATGCCCTATTTAAAAATAATGTGAGGAATACATTTTCTTTTTCATGCATCTCTTAAAGATACACATCTTTTATTTTTTGTCTCTAGTACATTACCAGGATCTTGGGGGAAAAGATCCCTTTCTTTTAAGTAAGGGGGCAGGGAATACGGCTTTGCATTTCTTCTAAAATCTTGCACTCCAATTGATAAGTATTTATGCAGCTCCTGTCTCTGGAGTGCAACCCTAAACATCAATCCTCTGCATCCCTGTAACATTTGCGGTGCGTAATAGTGTCAGAGTGTTAGCTGCTGGAAGCCTGTTACTATGGTTACCACCTATAAAAAGGTCACCTTCAGGAAATTCTTTCTGTTTGCAAGATAATACAGGGATAATGAAACTTCCTTTGGAGAGGATAAAGAACAGAGTTTGCTATGTAGGCCTATAATTACCTAGGTGGTTTTGAAAATCTGTATATTATAATCAGTGTTCTGTATTTCAATAAAAAGAACTACATTAATCAGATATTATCTAAGAGAGAATTCCAGAATAAGACCAGCAATAAATTTCTGGTAGGGAGAGCATGCTGTGAAGAAAGGAGGCTGTGGTTAATTTCTTTCGTGCTAAGTTTATTTTTCTCTTGCAAATGGTTTTGGTTGTGTTAAAGTCCACTGATAACAGCCCAAGGAAGGGAACTCTTCCGGGGACACATGAGGCTTCTTTTCTCCTAAAAAATCTTCAGCTGCACGTGTTGCATTCCCAGTTGGATGTGACTGAAGTCTTTCAAGTGATAGTGAAACTTAAACTTCTGAAAACTGGGAAGCCTTTAAATTTTCATCCCATCAAGTACCTGCTTAGTTTCTTGTTTATGTATCATTAGAGATTTAATCTACTATTTTCCACTCTGTCATGCTAGTCAAAAAAAAAAATATCACCTGTAAAAAAATCTGATTTTATATTCTGTTTAGCTTATCAGACCCAAAATGTTATCATCTTGACACATAACACTATGTAAAACTTTTATGGAGATATCACACATTTTTCATACAAAGTATTTTAAATCCACTGTTTATTTTACACTTACAGCATGACTCTGGGCAGGCCTGATTTAAAATGCTGAATTGTGATGTGGGGCACCTTGGATTTCCTCGCAGTACTCCTGTTAGATTGGTGCTTGGGAACCACTAAAAGTCTGGCTGGGATTCACTTTGGTATCTGCGGCGGGTTCGCGAATGGTGGGAACAGCTTGAACCCTCTGTGGGGAAATGTAGAAGGGGACCCCCGAGTCCTGGCCTCTGAGCGCTTGTGTGGGCTGTAATCTGCAGTGCATCTCTGAGCTGCTCTCAGCCTCCTCACCTGGCACTGTCGGAAGAGAACTGTGAGACAGGAACAGGCACAAAGGGTCTTTGGAGAATTCAGGGTGAACATGTGACTTTTTGCAGAATACATTCAGATAGAAAAAGAAGTCACATCAGAAAGGTATACTTTCCTCGTGTCTATTTTTTTTGAAAACTTAGCTCATCAAATATGAATGATACTTTATTTGTAGGCAAATTCTTTTTTGTTGAGTTTTTAGAAGCCAAAGAGCAAGATATATTTTCAGGATTCTATAAAGTGAAAGACTAGTATCTGGCAGTAATACTACACACTCCATTTATTTTTGTTTGTTTGTTTGTTTGTTTTGAGACAGGGTCTTGCTGTGTAGTTAGTTCAAACTGGCCCTGAGCTCACTATGTAGCCCAGGCAAGCCCTGAGTTCAGCAATCCTCCTGCCTCTGCCTCCTGAGTGCTGGGATTACAGGCATGAGCCACCATACCGGGCACTGTGGTATGTGATACTGATTGCTGATGGGCATGACTCACCACTCCTGGCATTCTGGTATATGGTTACCAGGGATTGAACCAGGGACCTTGTGCTTGCTAGGCAGGCTTCGGAACCACTGAGCTAAATCTCAAGCCCAACTTACTCCATTCACTGGGAATGGTTTCATTTGCTCTGTTGAAATCTGGAATACCAGAAGCATGCCTGTCATTTTACTATTTCCTGGTTCTAGAATTTTTTTTTTATTTTTTTGAGACAGGGTCTTGCTTTGTAGCTCAGGCTGGCCTCGAGCTGACTATGTAGCTCAGGCAAGCCTCTAACTCAGCAATCCTCCTGCCTCTGCCTTCCGAGTGCTGGGATTACAGGCATGAGCCACCACACCCAGCACTGTGGTATGTGGTATTGATTGCTGGTGGGCGTGAGTTACCACGCCCAGCATTGTATGTGGTTACTGGTATTGAATTCAGGGCCTTGCGCTTGCGAGGCGGGTGCTGGAACCACTGAGCTAAATCTCCGGCCCATCCTGGTTCTAGAATTTTAAACACTTCTGCCATCTCTCCAACATCAAAAAATTTACATTTGATCAAAACTGACCATTTCACATATTTGTTTCTCATATATCTAGGGGTTCAATCTAAGAATATTTCTTGTAATCTTCTGAGCGCTGGGGACTGATTGATATATAAAGTGAATATGTTTCCAAAGGCCTGTTATTATCTCTTGTTAAGCTCGTGGGTTTGGGTATCAGCAGAACGACAGGGTGATAGGCAAAAGTCAGAAAGGCAGGACTGAGCCACCTTTGCATAGAAACGAGTTCTAATGCTTGGACCAATTGATTATTTCATCTTTTAATCCTTAGACAGTCATGAGTATTGCAGCCGACGGGCCTGGTATTTCTCCGTTCTTCATGCTTGTCTGGAAGAATTTTCAGTTCCTAACATACACATCACTATTCTCAAGTGCTTTCTTCTCCTTTCTCATCAATAGTAGTGTCAGTCCCTTGAAAAATAAATGAGAATCCATGAGTAAGACTTTTTTTTTTGCTATTTATCTTTTTAAATATATATTTTTTTATTTTTTTAAATTGAATTCTTTATTGATATATAGACAGCTCACCACATGAGTAAGATTTTCAAAAGTCTGGAAATAATGGACACTATTCAAGCAAAGCCTTCAAGTTTTTGCTCACGTGCTGCTCTCCGTGTCTTCTCAGAAACTAAGTGCTCAGTAATTTGAAATAAGAAGCAGATGAGAGAGGAGCAAGGTAGAAATAAGGGGAAAAGTGGGTGATACTAGCGGCTGTTATCTGAATGATGGACGAATTGAGAAAGTTGCTGGAAATAAATGCTGGAGAAATTCAGTGCTGTTTAGTGCACAGATAGAGCAGGGGACAGTGCAGTTGCCAAAAGCATCACTGTTCATTGCACGGCATAATGGAGATGAAAAACAGTTTCAGAACCGTAACTTTGAATTAAGAAAAAAATATGCTTATGCTGTGTAAAGTGTACCACATGTTACTTATGCTTATTTGTTTGTCTTTAAGAATTTTAATGGAGAAATACATGCAACCTATGCAAATTCTATTAGTATCATAGTTTTAAAACCACACTCACAGAGGTAAATCTTATTCATATGGAAACATTTTCATATACTGTGCTTTTTGTTTAGCCCTATGAACTATCTATAGAAAGTGTATATTTTTTTTTGTCCAGAAATAGGAGAGCATGTATCTGTGAGATGTGAAATCATAAGCCTCCTCTCCCTCACCTCCCTAAATAGTGAAATCCATTTTCCATGTTTTGTAAGATGCCACATGCATTGTACTCAGAACTCGGAAGTCAGTGTTTGGGAAATGCTAGTAGGACCAAAAGAGACCTAAACATTTGCATTCTGAGTCTCCCTCCTTTGCTGCGCCTCTGTCATGGCCACGAGCCTGTGGATGTCAGCAGTGGCCGTGTCTGTCTTTCCAGGAGGAGACGCGGTGTGTCCTGAGCGCAGCCCTGGCCCCGACGTCTCCTGCTCTGGAGGGCCCACCCCGGGCGCCAGCACGCACTGCCCAGGCCGCTCCTGGGTTTCCGAGCACCACAGGGCGCCACGGGAGACTTGTCCAGCCTCCCTGCCACATGCAAACCCTACTCTTCAATACCTGCTTCGAAATATTAGCTCCAACCCCATCCGCCTCTCCCTTTTGTCTTTCTTGACCAGACGGCGTTGTTTTGAGATCAAGTAGATGTCATCTGCTTAAGGCCACGCCTACTGCCCATCCCCATGTCTGGGAGTGTGGGGAGAAGGGTCACTGTCACAGCACCTGACAACTCTGCAGATGCGGTGAGAAGGGCAGCCACTGGATCCGGTGACAAAGGGGGAAACGGACAGAAATTCCACTCACTTTAGAGTCCTGAGCTTTGCCCTGTCCCTCGGTTCTGAGACCAGTCATTTTATAACCATCATCTCACTTAATGCTCCAATATCTGTAAGAATTAAGCACTATTCTTGCCACCCTCTCTCTTAGGAGACGGGGAAGCTTTCAGAGAGGTGAGGCCGTCAGGCACTCGCCGGGGTCACTCAGAGTGGCGGAGCCAGCACCTGTCTGTGACTTCCTGACTCCGAAACTCAGCCTTTCAGTATCGTAGTGGGACATTTTCTCCCCTTTCTATACACTGTAAAAGCATAGCTATAGTATAGTATATTCGGTAATATATTTAATATACTATACATGCTACATCTTTTTTTTTTTTGAGACAGGGTCTTGCTTTGTAGTTCAGGCTGGCCCTGAGCTCACTATGGTGCCCAGGCAAGCCGCCGCGAACTCAGCAATCCTCCTGCCTCTGCCTTCCGAGTGCTGGGATGACAGGCGTGAGCCACCACGTCCGGCATTGTGGTATGCGGTGTTGATTGTTGGTGGGCGTGTCTCCACGCCCAGCATTATATGTGGTTACCGGGGATCGAACTCAGGACCTTGCGCTTGCGAGGCAGGCACTGGAACCACTGAGCTAACCCTCCGGCCCCATGCTACATCTTATATTTAATATATCTTTAATATGATATATATTGTATAGTACATAGAATACAAATATAAATTGAATATATATTAATTTATAAGTACATATATAATGTAGAAGTTGCTTACTTATGCATCTTTCCCCTTTACTAAGCCCGAGGTCTTGGATGACAGCCACTATGTAGTTTCTTTTTCCTCATTCTCTTGCCTCTTTACTGAGTAAGTTATTGAGAGGAACATGCGAATTATACTTTGCTTCTTCAAACAATATGGTGGTTAAATGTCCTTTGGAATCCTAGAGACCCGAGTTTCAAGGAAGTACTTACCTTTTAATAATCTTATGTTCTTGGGCAGAATCTTTAAGCTGCAACATAGTGTTTTCGGGCCAGCAGTGGAGATGATAATATGCAGCCACAGAGTTTGCAAAATGATGTATGCGTGCAGAAGGGTTGCCCACTGCCGGGCCGTCACTTAGGGACCCACTCCGTGCAGTGGTGCTTGTTATTGTGCTTTCAGCGGTCCAGAGTCTTCCTGCAAATGCGTGTGTACTTCTGACATTTCATCACTGAACTTTAGTAGTGACTGTGACTGTGAAAGGAGATAAATTTGTTATAGAAAAATGCAGAAAAAATAGAAAAACATGGAGAGCCAAATCACCCATAATTCCACTACCCAGATGTAACCAGGTGAACTTTACCATAATTTTTATGTTTCTGTCATGTACACACACACACACACATACAACACATATTTATAATGAAATTATAAATATATTATAATGACATTATAAATATAACTTCTTATTTTGCTTTTTCAGTAGTTACATTATGCATTTTTGATAGAATAAATTTTCAAAGACATGATGTTTAAATATATAACTGGATTCAATTAATGCTTTTATTTTTAAATAATATTTCAATGATCTTTTTGATAATTTAGGTGCTTTTGGGTTTATTCACTTGCTTCTTTGTTTCCTTTCCTTTTCATTATTAGCAAATATGCTGTTAAGGACCTTATGTGTCCCACATATGTGGTCATAGTCATTTCATAAGATTCTTTAAGTGAAGGTGTCAAAGTGGCAGATACGACATATGTTGAAATCTGTAGCTTCATCTTAAAATCACTTTTTACAGTGAGTTTTATCAGTTAATATTTCTGCCATTGGTATTTTGAGGGTGAGAGCAAATGCCTTTATATTCTGTATGTTACATTGTACTTTCACAGCTATGATCAAATTTTCTTCCCATCTATTTCCTTGAAAAATACTAGCAATATTTTTCTCCATACTACAGACAAAAAACTTTTAAAAAGTAATAAAAATAAACCTGAAGTTAAATGGCTTGTCCACAATGTCAGAGATGGAACTATAACCAAGTTTCTCATATTTCACGAGACACTAGGGAGGCATCAGGATTGTCTATAACTCTTCTTTAGTGCCCAAAGTTCCATAGTAGCAAAGTCTTATTTCATGCAGGGGTTGACAATGGCTTCCATGCACTGGGTTCACTGTCAAGTTTGTGCCCACATATGCTTGGTCAGTTTTTCAACCCTGATGGTTTGGTCTTGAGACCACCTCTCAGAGGAGCACACAGACCCGAGGCTAAAAGAACACTTCTTTAATTCCTTTTGGTATTTCCTTGAACCTGTAATGATCTTTATAGAACTTGTGTGTCTCCCTAGTGGTACTGAGAGTCTGTACCGTAAAGACTTTGGGAATATAATCCTTGCAAATTTCTTATTATAGGTATGTTAAAATTTTTGCCTTAGAGAGCTACTTGCTAAACACACATATAGTTTATATATATGTACTGTTACTAAAAAACTGATTTACAAAAATTGACTCTCTACATGACTTGATCTGTCTTCTAATATTAACAAGCAACTTCAGCCACTCCAGTGTGCTAATGAGGAAAAGTTTCTTGTAGGAAAACATTTAGCAAACTTTTTTTTTTTTTTGGAGACAGGGTCTCTCTTTGTAGTTCAGGCTGGCCCTGAGCTCACTATGTAGCCCAGGCAAGCTTTGAACTCAGCAGTCCTCCTGTCTCTGCCTCCCCATTGCTGGGATTACAGGCGTGAGCCACCACGCCCGCCATTGTGGTATGTGGTACTGATCGGTGGTGGGCGTGAGTCAACACAGCCGTTATTGTTATATGTGGTTGCTTCTATCCAACCAGGGACCTTGCGCTTGTGAGGCAGGCACCGGAATAACTGAGCTAAATCTCTGGGACTAGCAAACTTCTTTATGGTAGAGGTTTTTTGTTTATTTGTTTTTGTGTAGAAGAAACTTCCTCATGTTTAGAAGTGAATCAGGAATCGCAGCCAAGATGTTAATTTCCTGGTGCCTGAAGACAGTTTCTTAATGAGCAGCTGAGCCCTTCCTGGTCCACCTGGATGGAAAGCAACACATAAAAGCAAGGAGAACCGCTCATCGCCACTTCCATAAAACCATATGTTGGGTGGCAGGCTTGGTGATGTGTGGATGGCAAGTATTTAGAATGTGGGTGAGCAACAGGAGCATTTTTTCTAACCGTTTCTCTTCAACTCTGATGGGAAAAGGACCAGGCAAGACTTGCGAAAGTAGAAAGTAGAGCTCTTGTCCTAACAGATCCTGTGTGTGGTCATGGAGAGGTCCTATTTTATGGTCCTATTTTTCTCTTTCATAAAACGAGGATCAGTTTAATAATTTTGAAAGATTATTTGAACGCTAAAATTCTGTAGTAAGCGATGACTTTAAATATTTGCTAAAAGCTAGTATGACTGACACAATTGGGGCAACACTAAAACTGAAGTTTTCTTTGAAAAAACATACTCTGAGAAAAAAGTCAGAAATTCTCTTTCGTAGTAGGCTTCAGAATGGCAATGAGGAATAAAGCATAGGGTTCTTCTTAAGATTACAGGTTTGGGATCAGGAGGATTTGAGATTTTCTTTATCTGTGTGTGTGTGTGTGTGTGTGTGTGTGTGCGTGCGCGTGTGTGTGTGTGTGACTGGCTGCTTTGTAAACTGTCTGAGTTTGGAAAATTGAATTTTTAAATCTGTACTAAAAATGGAAATAACTTATCTTTTAGTTGAGTGAGGGATAATTAAGACACGTTGATCAGAAATAAAATGTGATGCTAATCCTCTCAGTGATCTTAATGAACTTTCACAAGAAAGTCTATAAACCTTTCCTTCATTATGTAAATCAAAATTATTTCCACAACGGGATTGGTTGCTTTTGTATTTTCCGGGTACACAGCCATGGCAGGCTCGATGCCAGCACCTGTAGTGCCCCTCAATTCCTTTCAGAAGGCGCTTGTAGCGCCATGTGGACAGCTATGGAGTATGTGTTGCAAGGAGGATGTTGTCAGGGTAACTGTTGCTGATGGATGCACATACAGTTGTGATTTGTGTAACAAGAGCTTTTGTCTCTGTAATGTTCTAGCTGAGCCCAGCAAGTCTAAGTACAGCTGGTTGAATGACAGCCTTCAGAATTGCTTTCTCCTTTTGAAAAATGATCACAGTAGTGTTTTCAAAAGACAGCCGTCAGGTAAACAATATTTATCCCTTGTGAAAATATGGGGTTGACAACTCTGAAGGCTGACATCATACATTTGACACCAAACCATCTAAGTTTTGACAAGAATAGGCATCCGTGTATCTTTATTACTATGCTTTACTGCACCTGATCAATTAGTAAAGATGTGGAAGATTTTTATTTTTATGGAAAATTTCTCGTTTTCTTTTCTTTGGAGAATATTCTGTTTGTGGAGGTTTTTGGCTCTGTGAGCAATTTATACTTAGCACGTCATTCTCGGGAAAGCCTGTGAACACTTGTGTGACTCCGGGGTCGTTCCTTCTGTGCTTGGAACGCTCAGCCTGACAAGTCCTAAGTGGACACTTCCATTTCTAGCGGCACTCTTCAAATCCCGTTAAAAGCTCAAAAACTCTATGGATAGTTTTGCTAATTGTTGACTTTTTGTACCTTTGAGTATAATTCTCTTAATGTTCTATTTTAATTTTCATGCAGAAATCTCTAGATACAGAAGGTTTATTTAGCTCACAGTTTGTGGAAGTTTTAGCCCCTAACTGACTGGCCCCATGGTAGGAGGCTTGGTGGCAAACAGTTCGTGACGGGCAGTGGGTAGCAAAGCAACAGGGACTCCACAGTAATAAATTTCTTTGCTTTAAGTTATGTATATGGGTTTTAGTTTTAAGTTTATTTTTTCAGAAAATTTCCTGATTAAATATTGATTTAAAATTTTCATCTTTAGGTCCATTTACATTTATTGTTTCATCTATCATCTATCTA
>PVIC010058939.1:0-10241 GCA_004025085.1 Thryonomys swinderianus | reverse complement strand
GAAAGAAAGAAAGAAAGAAAGAAAGAAAGAAAGAAAGAAAGAAAGAAAGAAAGGAAGGAAGGAAGGAAGGAAGGAAGGAAGGAAGGAAGGAAGGAAGGAAGGAAGGAAGGAAGGAAGGAAAGAAAGAAAGAAAGAAAGAAAGAAAGAAAGAAAGAAAGAAAGAAAGAAAGAAAGAAAGAAAGAAAGAAAGAAAGAAAGAGAAAGAAAGGAGGGAGGCAGGGAGGGAGGGAGGGAAGGAGGAAGGAATGAAGGCCCAACTAAATTGACTCAGCATAGTTCTGGGTGTGGAAGACCCAAGGAAGACTGTCACCAGAATGGCTTAAAAGAGAAATAAAGAAAGATTTCTTCTGTTTTTTCAGAGGAACTCTGATCTTCCCTTTCACCTTACAGATCATCTTCTGGCATCCAGTTTGCCTCTTCAGCCTCCAGCATAGACCTTTTAGCCTTCTATTACAGACCTTTTGGCCTCCTGATATAGAGTCACACAGGACACTACAACGAGGTCCAGGCCATCAACTGGATCCTTTGGATCCCCACTGTGCAGACAGACCTTCTGCACTCTTCCACATGTGACTCTGTGTGGCCATTATAAGCCAATTTTGTCAATTCTCAAGTATTTGTATATCTTGCATTAAATCTTATTCTCTAGTAACTACTGGCTGATACACAATCCTAAGCAAACAAGAGTAAAGCATGAAGCACTACAACCCTGGACTTCAAATTATACCACAAAGTTGTATGAAATAAGTACAAAAACAAACATGTGGATCAGTGCAATTGAATAGAAAATACAGAAATAACCCTTGAGGGCCAGAGATTTAGCTCAGTGTTTCCAGCGCCTGCCTCGCAAGTGCAAGGCCCTGAGTTTGATGCCGGTAACCACATACAATGCTGGGTGTGGAGACTCACGCCCACCAGCAATCAATACCACATACCACAGTGTGGGGCGTGATGGCTCACGCCTGTCATCCCAGCACTTGGGAGGCAGAGGCAGGAGGATTGCTGAGTTCAAGGCTTGCCTGGGCTACAGAGTGAGCTCAGGGCCAGCCTGAACTACAAAGCAAGACCCTGTCTCAAAAAAAAAAAAAGAAAAGAAAAGAAAAGAAATAACCTATGATACATTCAACCACCTGAACTTTGACAAAGGAGCCAAAAATCATACACTGGGGGTAACTAACCCCTTTAACAAATGATGCTAGGAAAACTGGCTACCCATATGCAGAAGATTGAAGCTAGACCCATGTCTTTCCTCAGCTTCCTTATATCCTTTGTAACATCAAATGGATCAAAGATCTAAATATTAAAATAGAAACAATCAGCTAAAACTTAAAGTAGGTAAAACTCTTGAAGACATGGTGTAGAAAGGACTTTCTAAACAACTCCAATTACACAATTACTATCATGAAGAGTTAACAAATGGAATCATATCAAATGAAAAAGGAAATAACTTGTACATACAAGGGATGTAAACATTAGGTTCTCCAAATATGTACTAATGAAAAATAATAACTAAAGTCATTTTATTGAAAAGAAAAACAAAGAAACAAACAACAGAGTAAAGTGACAATCTACAGAACTGGAACATTTTTTTCCAGTTAGTCCTTGGAGAGGAAACTAATATCTAGGATATAGAAAGTACTAAAAAAATAGCTTTCCCTAAATAAAAGATCCAGTCAAACAATGGACCACTGAAATGAATAGACAGTTCTTAGAAGAACTAATAGAAGAACATGGCTAATAAATACATGAGAAATTGTTCGACTATTCTGGCTATTCGAAAAATGAGAATTAAAACAACACTCATATTTCATTTTACTCCAGAAAGAAAATCAATCATCAAGAAATAATTACAAATGCTGATAAGGCTGTGGTGAGAAAGAAATCTTCCTACATTGCTGGTTAACTTTTAAACTAATACAACCACTATGGAGATTTCTCAAAGAGCTAAAACTGAAATTCCATTCAATCCCACTATTTCTATTCCAGATATCTTCCCAAAAGAGTTAAAGATATTATACTATAGCAAATATGCATATGAATGTTTAGAGGAAGCACAATTCATAGTAGTTAAATCTTGAAAGCAGCCTAGATGCACATCAATAGACAAATGGATAAAGAAAATGTGTAACTACCCAGATATAAAGGAGGATAAACTTGATACATGTGTAGGAAAATGGATGTACTTGAAAACATATGTTAAATTAATCAGACACACAAGCTTAAATCCCATATGGCTTCCTCATGTGAAAAACTGAAAGTACAAATAAAGGGCAAAATAAAAGATTGCTAAAAGGAAAGAGGAAGACTGTTGTTGTAGCGGAGCTGTACATGGAAGGGTAAGGCGCAGAGTCACACACGCACACCAGACTCTGGGGAGGTTTCTGGAATGCTTCCGTTTAATGAATGCAGTGTAGGGCGTTATATAGCACATGCAGGGGGAGGGGATTGCGGAGGCTACTGGGATTGGTCTATGGTTGTCAGAGGAGGGGCCCAACGCTGGGGAGAACCGGGCATTCTCTGGCCATGGCGTGCCCACTAACTCAACACTCGCTTTGGTCTCAACTTAGTCTACAGAGGGCCAAGGGCTCTCTCAGGACCTAGGAGACTGGCCTGCTGTGCAGTTGACTCAGCCAGACCTGGGTTTCGCCATCAGAAGATAGATCATTTTCAAATGAAAAAGGGACCAAGAGATTGAGGGAGAAAAGGTGAAAGGCACATGAAAGGATTAAAGTGTGTCATGTACGTGTAACTAACTACCCACAATGAATGAAATTGATATGTATTACAAACATGTACTAAAGAAGAAAAACGAAGAGGAAGAATAAGAAGGGGAGGAGGAGGTGCAGAAAAAAGGAGGAAGAAGGAGGAGAAAATGGGGGTGATTAGAGATTTATGGTGGGAAGACAATGAGGTAGGGAAGAGGAATAATAACAATCAAGATATGTTACAAATATGTGCCTACTCCCTAAGATGAAAGTAAACATCATGTACTGCAAACATGTACAAATAAGAAACCATTAGATTCGCAGTCTGATGGTATTATGTATATGGTATGTACATAAATGTGTTATGTGTATTGCGCCCCATTTGTAAGTAGAAAAGATTGTGTGCAGTACTCAGCGTTGGTATCATGTTGGTCGAATTAATACTGGTTAAGAAAAAGACAGGGCCAGAGGGTTATCTCAGTGGTTCCGGCGCCTGCCTCGCAAGCGCAAGGTCCTGAGTTCAATCCCCGGAAACCACATACAATGCTGGGCGTGGAGACTCACGCCCACCAGCAATCAACACCGCATACCACAATGCCGGACGTGGTGGCTCACGCCTGTCATCCCAGCACTAGGGAGGCAGAGACAGGAGGATTGCTGAGTTCGCGGCGGCTTGCCTGGGCACCATAGTGAGCTCAGGGCCAGCCTGAACTACAAAGCGAGACCCTGTCTCAAATAGATAGATAGATAGATAGATAGATAGATAGATAGATAGATAGATAGATAGATAGATAGATAGATAGATAGATAGATAGATAGATAGATAGATAGATAGATAGATAATCACTTTAATTTCTGCCTTGGAAATTTATCAGTAATAGTCTGATTAGAGTTAGAATAAAAACTTCTGATTATACTAACAGTGCTTTTCTTGATTGTGCTTTAATTCAACTTAACTTTAATGATATAATTAAAGAGAGATAATTGTGGATTTAACACATACATTTGTCTCGGTTCCCTTCTAAATCCTACTCAGATAGCAGTAGAGGAATAAAAAAATGTCACAGAACAGGACAAAGAGAAGAGGAGGTGGAGGACCCACAACTACCCCCACCTACCTGAAAGCTGATACCTAAGC
Source organism: Thryonomys swinderianus (assembly GCA_004025085.1). NCBI lineage: Eukaryota > Metazoa > Chordata > Mammalia > Rodentia > Thryonomyidae > Thryonomys > Thryonomys swinderianus. Next base: position 6,398 of record PVIC010058939.1, on the reverse strand, counting down.
CAGCAGTGGAGAAAGTAACAGCCAAAATCTAGCAGGTGAATTCTGCTGCCTCTGGGAAAGCTTGAGGTTTAAGGGATCCATTATTTTTGAAAGATGAGAATGGAGGGAGGTGCTTAAAACAGAATTAGCTGATAGTCTCTTACAACACATAGACTGTCCCCAGCACACAAACCAGAAAATGCTGTGCCTCTACACAGTTGAAAACTGGAAAAGTCAGCCCTGAGAAGTTTTGGATTTGAGGCGTAGGTGAGCAATGGTACTAAAATGATGAGGACTTTGCATGCACTCATCGCATGGAAGCATCTTACAGTTCTACTTTGGATTACTGTAAATAATCAATAGCTATATAAATTCCAGATTTTCAATACTTAGATGCTATAGATTGGATCCTGAATGTCCCCTAAAGGCCATGTGTTGAAGGCGTGGTCACCCAGTACATGGCACTACTGAAAGGGGTAGAAACTTTAACAGATGGGGCCTCATGAGAATCCTATAGTTGACTGGGGACAGCTCTTAAAGGAGATATTGAAAATTCGTTTTTCTTCTTTAGTTCATGTTTGTAACACATATCAATTTCATTCATTGTGGGTAGTTAGTTACATGTATATGACACACTTTAATCCTTCCATGTACCTTCACTTCCTCATTCTTTGCTTCTTGGTTATTATAAGGTGAGCAACTTCTTCCACCATGCACTTCCATTATGATGTACTGCCTTGCTGCGGGCCCAGAAGCCACAGGACCAAGCAACAATGGACTGAATCCTCTGAAACTGTCAGGTAAAATAAGCCACTCATTTTATAAGTTAATTGTATCAGGTATTTTGACACAGTAACAAAGAGATGACTAACACACTAGATATCTATTCCAATGTAATTATTCTTTGCTATCAATTATAAGCAAATTTCAGATTTGCTTAGAATAGAAACCAGCCTTGTTCTTTGTCTTCTGCTTTGAGAACCGGATGAATGCATGACCATGAACCCCAGCCCAGAAAAGATTCTGTTCTCTACAGATAGGTCACTAGCAGTACAAATTCCAGTGCTTCACTCTGGCCACTGATCTCTGACAATGAAATGATTACAGAGCACAATTCTTCCCATATTTTTATGTATGACATGCCTAGGATTTACCTGTTTGTTATAAAAACTAGCAATCCTCCATTGTTCTCAAAAATAACTTCAAAGAACACATTAATTATATATGTTGTTTTATCCTTTCCCTTGTCAATAGAATTAAATATCAAACATTTTTTCTGGGAGATAGAAAAAATTCTTGTTCAAAAATCTAAATACTAGGACCTAAAATGCCAACAAATACATTAGGAGAAATGATGGAGCTTTAAAGTCATCATCTTGAAAATATCCTTGTAATAATTTGGGCAAGAAACATTGATAGGTCACAAAGATAGTGGTAAAAGTTTAACAAGAAACAGGATATTTATAAAGTCTTAAAATATCTTCCTAGATTTCTTATTAATGACAAAGTAAACAACTTCAAAGTAGAGAATATGGACAAAATTGTGTTAAGCAAGCACTAAGTTTAATGAGAATAATAGAGCAAATCCACTCATTTGCCATCTGTCAGGATACATGGAAAAGCATACAATATCAGTGCTGAGTTATTCCTCCTTCATTTGATAATCTGAATTAATTATGAGGAAAGATAAGAAGCAATCAGATGTTCCACGGAATAATGGGTCAATATTCTTAAAAACTGCTAAGGTCATGAAAGACAAAGGAAGGCCAAAGAAGTGTCAGAGATTATAGAACAATAAAGAAATATGCAAACTAATTCAATGCATCATTCTAGATAGATCCAAGCCAGGAAAAGAAAAAAGGTATAAATATAAATTGGTACTCTTGGTGAAATTAAAATATTGGCCGGGAATTGCACAGTAGTCGTTATGTCAATGTACTGATTGTGTCAATTTGTTAATCACACTGTGGCTGTAAAGAATATTGCCCTTCACTTCAGGATATGTGTAATAAAGTACTAAAGGATCAATGTAGCATGGTGTCTATACTTTACCCTCAAATAGTTGAAAAATCCATGTAGAGACAGGTTTTCTTTCAGTGGTTTTTACAAGTGAAGATTTTGTTGGTTAATAGAATGAACCAACTACCTTTATTATAACTAGAGAAAATGAAAATTTTCTGAGAAGACAGGACTAGATTCAACTCTTCTAGTCTGCTGGTGCTTGATTGTGACTCAATGAAAAGTAACTCATTGTGACTTTTCAAAGGCTTAATATAATCTGACCATTATCTTAGATCTTATCACAGTTTGGAAACTGCATTGGACTCTTTAGGAATCTCCAGAAAGCAATTAAGGATTCTATAAAATCATTACTTTTCCAAACACATCTATCTGAGGCATATTCTCTGTGTCCATCGACCAAGACAACACATGTAACATGTTGAATATAGAGAAGACCCAAGAATCAAGTTATCTTTTATTAAACCCCAGAAAGTGAAGAGATTTTCAAAGGAAATTAGTTCTGGAAAAAAGTCACTTTTTAAATGTTTTAAAGTCACTATATGTTTTATGGTAATACATAATGAATGTTTTTTTAAATAGTGAGCCTCGAACCCAGTGGTGTTCCATCACTAGCTACATCCACAGCCCTTTTCAGTTTGGTGAGAGAAGAGCCTACTAAATTGCAGAGGTTGGCCTTGCACTTGTGGTCCTCCTGCCTCAGTCTACCAAGTCGATGGGATTAGAAGGGTCCACTACTCACCCAGTGAATATTTTGTTTCTTTTTTATTAGTATATGTTTATGATACATAATATTACATTCCTTCTGGGGAATTGGTAAATTCCCTAAATCCTAATCATTTTTACCTCCTTCTCCTCTCCTCACCCTCCTGTTCTTCCTATGCACAGATGAGTTTATATATATATATATATATATATATATATATAATCAGTTTTAATTTTAATACAGTAAATATCAATAGAATCAACAAACACTCTGGAACTTTAGGATTCTTAGTAACTATGCAAAATTTTTACTTTGAAAATATTGTCCTCAATAATTTTAAGTCTAAAGCAGTTCTAAGACCAAAAGATTTGGGAACTACTGTGTAGTAATACCTTGCTTGGTAAATTTTACCCTAATTTTTTAAAGGAAAGAACTATCAGGTAACATTGTCTCTGTGAAGGTTGTAAGAATCAATGAGACAGTAACAAGAACTTATATTTGTGTGTACAAGGAGGGTTGTGAAAATTCCTTTTTCTGAGAAGGCTTACTTGAAATATTTATAATGTAATACCAAATCAACTGCATTAAAAGAGCTAACAAGAAGCAAATTTGTATCCTCATATATTAAGAAGTCCAAGTGTTGGCTATTTCCACAGTTGGCTTTGTATAAGCTCAATACATCAAAATATTCCCAAGATTTGACATCCATCCAATTTGTTTGTTTCATGATCTTGACTCATGCAAACTGACTCCCCAGTCGGGACATTGAAAGTAGACACAAGATTGAGAGATAGAACATGGAGGAGTGAAGTCCTTCTTCTGTGCTTTTGTTCAATGCAGTAAGAAAGACTTTTCCCAGAAGCACACTGACATTTTAACACCGTCTCATTTTCAAAAATCATTGGTTAGAATTTGAGCAATTTTATTGCTCAAAACAGTTACAGGATAGAAGAATGAGATTATCACTGTTGGTTTAGTTCAACCATGACTTTCTCCTTGTGAATGAGGAATGGACCAGCTTTTCCAAAAACACCTGATTTCTTGATATCTGCACATAATTGGGGTTCTTCTGGCAAGAATGAGGGAAGAGGTAAACAATAACTATGGGAGAGTAGCACATGGGATGGCAAACCAGTAAATTCTCATACATAGTCACTGCATTTGGAATGCCTCATTATAGTAACTATCAACATTCGATAACATTCAGAGACTTTTAAAAAATTATTTATTGGCACATTTTATGTACATGTTATGATCATAATCAACCTTTAGAATTTGCACCAGTACATGACATGACTTAATTCTCATTTTTCCCATTCTCCTGCCCATGCTACATACATAAGCTCCCTATATACCTAAGTTTTGTTCCTCTTTTTTTTTTTTTTAACAATCATACCTACCTGTGTTCTTTTGGTCAGTTAATTGGTATTCACTGAGAACTTAATTAATATCTCATAGCATTATATATGTGCAGTCATGTTTTCTTAAATCTTAATTGCATGTTCAATTCTTTGTAGTTTTTCTATAAATCCCCATTTATAGTTCATTCAATAACGAAGTGGTTCTATTCAATCTCATACTATTTCATTTTTGTCCCTTAAATTATCATGTAACACTGTTCACATATCATGTCCCATTTTTTAAACGTATACTTCAGTTAAAATTGACCTTCTATTAAATTGAGTCATTTCTACATTTAAAGAGAATAAATTTCATTCTGTAATCCAAGTAACTCATCTGATTAATAAAAGTCAGAAACAAATATAGAAGTATATTATCCATTATGGCCTTCTTTTCCTGCAACAACCCACAGATAAGCCATTTGTTCTCCAACTAATAATATGAGCCAACTAGATCAGGAAAATATCTTCTCCTATGATTTTTCTATAGTAGCAATAGCATAGGTAATTTAGAAAATGGTTCTCAGTCAGTGTCCTTTAAGTTTCAACATAAATAATCTGGAGGGCTCCCTTGACTACTCTGTATAAAAGAGGTCTCCTACAATCATTTTATATTAAATCACTCTTCTAATTCTTTCTACAGAACTATTGCAGATTGATAATTATATCCTTTATATACTTATTTTCTGTCTCCTCACTAACCACTGTGAGACCTAGAAACCATGTACATTTAAAGCTTATTCACTGACTCACTTATAATGGTGGGTAAGTAAATATTTGCTAAATAAATCTATTTTTCTAAATGATCTTTCACTGAGATTTGATATTATACCCTGAAAGCAAAATTTAAAGTAGATAAATCTTGGAGGTTATGCTATTATAGCCAATGATGTTTAACAATATGAAATAAAAACGTATATAGTCAATAGATATCAATATGAAATGTTCAATGTGGTACAAAATAAAAATTTGTGATGGGAAAGATCAATTTCTTTTTAGTTCAAATGGCTCCTTTTTACTTACTGTATTTTAACTTAAGATAATGTATTAAATTAGCCTTCTGAGGCTATCATAAAAGTTAAAAAATATCTAGAAATGAAGCCATCAAGAATACTTTATTTGTTCAAACCTGAACTTCTGAAAATATTTGCATAATCAGTAGGTTTTGAATTGGAACTATCTCATGAACTCTCTCTCCTTGTGGTTTTAACAACAGCCATCCAGTTATAACCATAATGTGAAGCATGAAGTATTTCAGGCCATTACATATTAGGTTTTAATTGTAGTTATTAGCCAAGTAAAAACACTGTGTGGGAAGCATGAGGTTAAGTGTAGCTATTCTGAATGGAGATATTCCCATGTATGAGTGTGACTAGCACAGACTTGCGAAATCTCTCTCTGAGCCATCTGTGAGCACCTTCTTGGTTTAAAACAACACATGCCAGCTCTGCTCAGTTCTAAGTCAGTTTTTCTACAACTGTTATTTTCATCTTAAACCTGAGAACATTCCCCAGTGTGTGAAACTTGGAAATGCTACTTTTAATTAAGAATCTGATCTTTGAATTAAAAGATTTCTTTTTAATCAACTACCTCATAATTTTATTGGCATAAAGTGTTGATCACAGACATTCCAATCCATTTGTAAGAAAAATTAGAATATTTAGGTTTACGAATGAGTTTCAAATATATTCCTGCATTTCATTTCTGAACAATCGATACTGGAATTTTTAGTCACTTGAGCTCACTTCCTTGTTCTTTAGTGCATTCTGAAGTTAGACAGCTGCACATTCTCTATAACCTCCTCCATGTGAGGTCCTGGATTTGGCGAATCTGCAGTAGTGGAGCTTTACTACTGAAGACCCGACAGTAAATAATGCACTGTGTAGCTTGGCGACAGGGATTCGATACAATAATTTCTGAAGGCCTTGCTCTAACACTAGGAGTCGGAGCATCCACGTGGAGCATTTGGGGCAGCTACAGCCAAACTACCTACCACAGCCAGATATATACAATATGTATTTCAGATAAATATAATAGACATTACAATCATGTTCTCTACCAAAGATGCATTAAAAGAAAGTGCAAACAAGAAACACTTCAAATAAGCTTGATTCTAATTGAAGTGTTTATTTCTTCAAGTTCAGGTTGAGTATGGCCAAGAACCAATCCCTCAATGTTTCATTGAAGGTCTTTATATTCAGCTGTGCTTTACATATAATAAAAATTATGAGGTTTAATTGTGAATGACAATTTGCAAGTTACTTAATGACATTTAGTATTCTTATAGAATTGTG
>PVIC010058938.1:0-10246 GCA_004025085.1 Thryonomys swinderianus | reverse complement strand
GGTTAAAATAAAGGGAGAGGTGGGCTGGAGGGTTAGCTCAGTGGTTCCGGCGCCTGCCTCGCAAGCGCAAGGTCCTGAGTTCGATCCCCGGTAACCACATATAATGCTGGGTGTGGAGGCATGCCCACCAACAATCAACACCGCATACCACAATGCCGGACGTGGTGGCTCATGCCTGTCATCCCAGCACTCGGGAGGCAGAGACAGGAGGATTGCTGAGTTCGCAGCGGCTTGCCTGAGCACCATAGTGAGCTCAGGACCAGCCTGAACTACAAAGCGAGACCCTGTCTCAAAAGCAAAAAAAATAAAAAATAAAATAAAGGGAGAGGAATGGGATAAAAGAAGAAACAAAATACAGCATGTGCAGCTACAAAATAATATCATTATATGTATCTAAAATGTGTAAAACTTATTTTATTTTAAAAAGCACAAAGAATCCAGATTTTCACAAAGAAAAAAGAAAAAAGAATCAACCACTTCCCAAAGAATAACATTTTTTCAAGAGAACTACATTTTATTATCAAAACAGCAATGTTTACAACAGATTGAAAACACACTTCCTCTTCATTCTCGCTATTACTTATCTTCCTTTTTTTACCAAGTAGACAACCTGAAGACCATAATTTTGAGTTTGATGAATCAGACACACAACTGAAATATTTCATGATATCTTTATAGGAAAATCATCTATCATATACAAAGAGCAAAAGAAAGAAATAATAAGAAGTAGGTAGATAGATATTTCCCATATTGGAAGAGAACCAAGTGATGAAGGGAGAGGTGAGGAAAAAAAGGTGAAATGGAAGAAAAAAACTAATTGTGCTATTTATATGCACCAATTCCATGTAAGATATGTAAACTATGTAATGGAAACATAATAAAATAAAGAAATAATTTGACATGCAGTTCATTACTGTCAATTCCCATTTTAATCACAGGTTTTTGAAATGTACAAATCATTTGACCTGCATCGTCTATTTAGATGCTAATATTCCCTAGGTCATTACATGCAAACTACATTTTGCTGCTTGCGATCACATATTATATCATTCAACATACAATCTTTCTTGCAACTGGAAATAACATTTTACTTCTATCAGATTACATAGATATAGTTACAGCTCAAGACTGTACAAGGATCTCTACTCTTGTTCGCTAAATAAATAATTTTAACTACATAATTATTATGCTATACTCATTTATATAGGGCTTTCCTTGTTTGTTTGTTCTAATATTGAAAGTTTGCAATACCTGACCTCACTCTTCACAAAGACATCCCCAAGAGATGTCCAAGATCATTATTTTCCTGGTGCTTGTACTGTTCTAAACATAGAGGAGGTAAATTTGACCCAAGAGACAGCTACAAGTGGTGAATATGTGTCAGGGTAAGGAGAGCACTTCCACAGATCCTGTCTCCACCGAACATGGACGTCATCTCAAGCACACATCAGGAGAACATGAGAAAAGAATCTAAGACTATAAATTGTATTTAGTAAGTCATCTCATATCTCTGATTCTCTACCTTATGAAAATTTTAAGCTATTTCTACCTATTTTAAAGATGCCCATTACTTTTGGCAGTGATAGCTGTTTCTTTAGCTTGCAACATTTCAAAAGGCAGTTCATGATTTTTCTTGGCTCTCCTTTTCCTACTGGGATTTCTGTAGTCCTGACAACAATGCACACACCACCAAAATGCATGACATCGTGATTGGCTCAGGTACACAGATCAGTTTTCTGCCTGATAAGCAATGGAAACATCATCCAGCTATTCTTCTTTAAATGGTCCCTATCTTCATTGAAGATGAAACTTCATATGAAATAGTGGTTAGTGTGTAAAATAAGTTTTAATCTAGAGCTAGATGTAAAAGTGTTATAAATCTAATGACAAAGGGCCTAAAATTTGTCTCCTATAGAGATAAGATTAAAACTCACAACCTTAGAACAAAGGAAAGCATCTCAACCTGCTGCAATAGGCTTCTGTGTCTCATCACTATATATATATATATGTATATATGTAATATATATATATGTAATATGTATATGTATATATGTAATTCTCATGTGTTAAAGAATGAAGTAGTTTTTTTAGTTTTTATTTGTATCAGTACATATATAAGTGCATAATGATAACACTGCATTGTGAAAAGTAGTACATATATGTAACATGTCTTAATTCTTTTCAAATATTTTAGATTATAAAGGACTTCATAGTATCCACTGATAATATTAAAGATACATATTTTCTACTGCCAATAGTTACATAGCATTCTCTGAGCTCATCAAGGGTGAATCTCAATCTAAATTGTTTTGGTAAACTATTTCCACACGGTTACGTATTGATATTTTTCCTACTCCATCTATTTGCTAGATAAATTCCATTATATTATTGATTTCAATTAATAATAAATTATATGCCTGGCTTTATGCAAATAAGACTGCCAAGGTATTTATGGCTTTTTATAAAGTTTCTTCTGTAAAGACTGCCCTAACATTTTAATTTTAATTTTATGATCTATTATGGAAGAATATCATCAAGACTTGAAATAACTGTCATGCAGATAAAATAACGTATAAATATATAACTGCTTCACATTATTTATATTTAAATTCTATTCTTGTTCAAAGTAATCTATATAACTGCATGACTTTATACTTCCTATGTATTATAATCATCATTAGTGCCACACTCTGATTTTTCTTTTTCTCCAGTAGAAGACAGAGCTAGTTCCAGGCGTATTTGTCTAAAATTTCTCATTGAAATGATAATTTTCAGTTGCAGATATAGATACTAAATATCAAATTCTAAGTTCAGAACTTTCATTCATCCTACTAATAATCTACCCTGTCTAGTGCTCTTCAGAAGACACACTGAATAAAATGGAAGAAGGAAATCAGTCTGCAGTATCAGAATTTGTGCTTCTGGGACTTGGTCATTCATGGAATATTCAAATCTTACTCTTTGTGATATCTTTAATTCTTTACCTGATGATTCTGTCTGGAAATATTTTCATCATGATCTTAATCATCACTGACCCCCACCTGCATTCCCCCATGTACTTCTTGTTGGCCAATCTATCTTTTGTGGACATATGGCTTTCCTCAGTCACCACTCCCAAGATGATTGCAGATTTTTTAAGTGAAAACAAGACCATTTCCTTTGGAGGGTGCATGTTCCAGATCCTCTTTGCCCATTTCATAGCAGCAGGTGAGATGGTGCTGCTTGTGGTAATGGCCTATGACCGCTATGTGGCCATCTGCAAACCACTGCACTACTCCACCATCATGAACCTGAAAAAATGCATTGGGTTGGTAGTAACTTCTTGGAACATAGGCTTTGTGCATGGCATAAGTCAAATGGCTGTGATTATGAAGCTGCCTTTCTGTGGCCCCAGGGAAATAGATAGCTTCTTTTGTGATATACCACTGGTGATCAAGCTAGCCTGTATAGATTCCTACAATTTGGACACTTTAATAAACATTGACTGTGGCCTTGTAGTTTTAACCTGCTTTACTGTGTTGCTGATATCTTACACGTATATTCTTGTCACTGTCCTCAAAATTTCTAACAGTGGTGCCTCCAAAGCTCTGTCCACCTGCACTGCCCACATCACAGTGGTATTGCTCCTTTTTGTGCCCTGCATCTTCATCTATGTGTGGCCTCTAAACATCATTTGGTTAGACAAGTTTCTTGCTGTGTTTTACTCTGTTTTTACTCCTCTCTTAAATCCAATCATTTATACATTAAGAAATAAAGAGATGAAAAATGCTGCAAAAAGATTCAAAAGCTACTATGCAGTTTCTAAGGGAAACATTTAATGCTTAGGAACCTCCTTGTGAGTACCTTATATATGACAATACACTGAGCATATAATATAGGTAGAAATCCAGGAAATTTAGTTCATAATGATAGTTTGTCCAGTCCCCACATGGGAATATATATGCTTAATGTAACTTAGGTAATTTAACACTTTTTTATATAAACTGGTACTGTTTTGTGAACTCTTTTCCTAAATTCCAAACAGAGGTGATAGCTCTTCATTGGGGTTAGCACTCAGTCCTTCTATGTGCTAATAACGTAAACAAGATTCTAAAATATGTTTAGCATATTCCTTTGTCTATCTATATGAACTTCAATGTACTCCTTTTGAATATTTTGCAAGCTATTTTAAATATTGAATTACCTTTGCAACTTCCCTGAAAACTTCTACCTTTTGTCAAAAAGCAACTTTATTATTACTATTTACTTAGTATAATATCCAAGATTTCCCTTAGAATATTAACAGAGAACAGAAACACCAAAAATGAAGGTGAAAATGAAATAAAAGTGAAAAACTGCATAAAAAATAACATTGGCCCTTACTCTCATGGGCTCTATTAGCTCAACTAACAAAATAAAGGCATAAATAAAAATTAATGTGACAATGCAATCTCAAAGAGTAAGTTTTAAGTTATTATTTATCATTCATATAAAATCTTAAAATATAGTCTCTCTGAAGTCATTGAAAATTGTTTCATTGGTGAGTTCTCAAAACTGAAATATTTAGTACAGTGGCTAATTCATAACACATACTTAATATTTTAAAAACATCAATGCATGTCAGTTGTCCCATCAAAATACTTCTGTAATTATTAAGTATTATTTGCATGTAATTTTATTTTCACTCAAAAAATATTTTTAAGGAACTACAGAATGTACATATAAATTAAAGAGTTTGTCTGGACATTGAGACCTTTAGATCAATTACCAGTATCACAAAAAGGGGGGAGGAATACTTTCTAAAGTTTCAAATATATATAATATTTTATTTCTTCCAGAATTATGTATAGAGTGGGTTGAAATTTAATTATGAGAATAATAAAATTCTTAAAATAAAAATATGTATGTTATTCCTATTTTTTAATATGAAAACAAAATACAATATGATATTGCAAGAAAAATACTATATTTATCATCCTTGGCTGCCTGTTCTGTCTTCATGTTATGTGTATTACTACCTTCAATGCTTCTATTATTGTCTGAAAACTGTAAATAACTAAAGGGGACTTAAGTATATACTCAATTTCCTTAAGTTAACACATGTACTATACCTTCTTTAAAAATTTAAAATATTTTGGTCCAAGACTATTGACTTATTAAATGTATTGGCATAGTATAATAAAATAATTGCTTCTTACAAAAGAAGTTATAAGAGTAACTCATATAAAGAATAAAATATCAGAAGAGCCACTAAAATTTTACTCCTACAAAAAATATTGAAAACACTCTTCAATCATGCCATCGGAATTGCAAACATAAGTATATGTCAACACACCTGCAGTATTGAAAGATGAGGATCCAACTGTTTGTTTCTATCTTACTAGTATATACCAATTAATTCAGTTATTTGAAGTCATTATAAGTTTTAAATACTGATTCCTAATGTACTGAATATCTTTGCATTCTTTTATATCCTTAAAATATTACCTGTTATTTCAGTATCCTAAATATTGAAAAAGACAATAATAATGAAAATATAACCTTTACTATTTTATAAACTGTCAGAATATCTAAATAATTCACATTCCATACTGAAACATCTTAGTCATCTTTTGCTATCTTGTTCAAATTTTATTTAGAAATTCACTTGTGAGTTCTTGTTATCAGTCATATTTGTTAAACTCATCTTAACAGACACTAAATGTATCTATCCTTAGTTACCAGTTACCATTGTTTATCAGATTCATCTTAACAGATATTAAGACTAGTAGATATGCATGTTCAATAGACAAAATCCAAATATTTGATAGAGTCTGTTTCAATTTAATCAAGATAGTGTTCCTTATTCTAGTAAAAGAATTTCCTCCAGATGAACAAAAACCTTTGTGCCAGCACATTTCAAAGAAATTAGGGATGGATGGAACACAAAATCTGTGAATAGCAATAAAGCAAAACAATGATAGGAACTAAACAAATATCACATCTTCATTATTAACTTCAGGAAATCAAGATAATACTTCTCATGAGAGACATAAAGGATTTGTCAATGTACTGTCACACTATTTTATTACACATCTATTTATGAATCACACTGTTTGTGGTCAGGTTGCTGACTTACATGTTATGACACATTTCTCTTATGTTGAAAATACTTTTATGGATTTAAAGTTATTTTGTACAGAATATCATAACAAATAAGATACTAGTTACATCATTAGACGATGGTGCAATTTGAGGTATTGTGCTAAGAAAAACCATGACAAATAGATGTTCAATCCATTGAAACAAAATTTTACTTACTCCACGATAAGGAGATACTCATAAACAACTTGTAACTGAAAGATGCCTCAGAATACTGAGTCCAACTAATGGTTCAGAATTCACGAAGCTTAGCCATTCTAATAGCCAGATCATGCTGTATGAAGACTGTCTTGTTGTTTAGCAATATCTGATGTGTGATCATGAAACTTTATGTAGGACTCATTAGTCAAGCAGTTCAATGACTAGGATTAGAAATTAACATTCAGTAGTTTGCCATCCATATGTTTACTAAAGTTTCTCTGCAGTGGGTGGTTTTTGGCAAGTATCTAAAGGAGACTTCTGTGTTTCCTGAATATGTATGCATTCTAAGAGTTTCCTCTTTATCATTCTTATCAGGCTTCTTTGACACTATTCTTCATATTCTCAGTCTTGACAATCTAACCAAACCATTAGCAACAGTTTTTACATTAATACAAACCTATCCTTTCTAGTTGAACAAAGTGAACAATGAAATGTTCTGCTTTCATTCCTTCCCTGTGGGATAATTCCTCTATGTCATTCTCTTTCATGATTACTAATGTAATACTAACCATACTAATGCATTACCATAGAATATCACTTAGTGGTACTGTAAGACTGGAGGTTTTACTTCTAATTAGGCTAGTTAATATTCTTCATTTTCTATAATAAAAAATTCTGTACATTCAGACCCAAATGTTTAATTGTCACTCAAATGATATAATGGAACAACTTGTGTGGCTATGGATATATGTTTAGGGGTAAGACTCACTTAGAGATGAAGAAGGGGTTGAGGTGCATTAGATTTAATTGTTCCTCGATTTCTATAACTTGGTCTCTTCCAACCATTTCAATTGGACAACATGATGCTACATGTGCATCTCCATTTCATACTTTGAAGAATGAGATTGAACACAGGTCTTAATATGGAACTTGATATGCAAGTTGATGCACTTAATATATAACAGATCTCTGTCATATGATGACCACTGACAGTCAAAAAAAGTTTTGAAGGGACAGGGATTTAGTCAGTGCTTGCCTTACAAGTGCAAGGTCATGAATTTGATCCCCAGTACCAAAACAAAAACCAAAAACAAACAAAACAGCAGAGTGCTTTATCACTCACAATATAGTTCAGATATGTTCACTACATTCAAAATCCTTCCTTTTCCTTGTCATTATATAAGAGTTGGAAAACCAATGTAAATGGTGAATAGGATGTGTTGTAGAATATCAATGTGATTAATATGTCAAAAATTTATTGTAAGGGCTGGAGGGTTAGCTCAGTGGTTCTGGCACCTGCCTCGCAAGCACAAGGTCCTGAGTTCAATCTCTAGTAACCACATATAATGCTGGGCGTGGAGACTCAAGCCCACCAAAGATCAACACCGCATACCACAATGCCGGATGTGGTGGTTCATGCCTGTAATCCCAGCACTCGGGAGGCAGAGACAGGAGGATTGCTAAATTCGCGACGGCTTGCCTGGGCACCATAGTGAGCTCAGGGCCAGCCTGAACTACAAAGTGAGACCCTGTCTCAAAAGACAAAAAAAAAATTATTGTAACATCTTATTATGAAGAGAAGGGTTACACTCAACACAATGAAGACCATGTAGTTGATCTGCCTAAAGATACAGTACCACTTAGAGCACAGAAGAGTTTGCTAAACATATAAAAGGAACACCTGAGGAAGAAGCTTCCATATGTTCCACCAAATATTTTAACAGATTTCTAGAAGTATGAACTACTTCATGTATGTAAAAAGTTGTAAATTCCAGCAGATAAACATCTAGTAAACCATAAGTCCTCAATTATGGCTTAGGTATGCCTTGTAATCTGTGTGCCTGTTGAAAATGTGCCTCATAGCCAGAGATTTAGCTCTGTGGTTTAGGGCCTGCCTAGCACACACAAGGTCCCTGGTTCTATCGCAGCAACCACATGCAACAATACTGGGTGTGGTGACTCAAGTCCACCAGCATTCAATATCACATACCACAGTGGCAAGTGTGCTGTCTCACCCCTGTAATCCCAGCAGGCAGGAAGCAGAGATAGAAGGATTGCTGAGTTTGAGGCTTGCCTGGGCTTCACAGTGAGACCCTATCTCAAAAACAAAACAAAATGAAACAAACAAAACATGTGCCACAGCATGCATATAGGCTGCAGTATAGAAAACACTGATTCAAGCCATTAGGGAAATGATCAACAACCACACTAATTAACTACATAAACCACACCCTATATAGAATGAATTCCAAAAGAAAACTACTTAAATGGCAACATCAAAACTAAACCATGAAACACAGGGAAAATGAGGGGTAATTAATGTTGTAAGTTATTATACCTTATTGAAAATGTTTAATAGTTTAAAAAGATTTATACAAAAGCTAAGGAAGCAGAAAAACATGGGTCACACACGAAAAAATGCAATAGCAATTATTCTAGAAACCACCCAATACTAAAAGCCATTTTAGACAAATTTTCTTGTGAATTCTTTCAAACACTTAAAGAGGAATTAATACCAAGATTTTATAAAACTGATCCCTAAATAAGAAAAAAAATTCTGACCTTTATGTAGCCAGTATATCCTTAACAAAAATAGTAATAAAAACATTTTTTCAAGAAAAGTATAGATTAATAAGCCTTATAAACAGTAATGCAGTTTTACTCAACAAAATATTAACAATATGATAAAGCCAAATATGGGAAGGATTATGCAATATGTAGAAGTGTAATTTTCTCCAGAAATAAAAATTAGCTTTAAATTATGAAATGTAAGTAACATGTGTACATGATTTGTGTCTAGATCCCTGCCCCAAACCTCATGCAGTCGTAGGAGAGGCTTTTCAGAAGTAGCTGATCTAGACCATGAGGACAATGATGTGTGATTGCTAAATCAGTCCACTGATAGGTTTGGAATAATTCTGGCTAAGATTAAGGGTAGAAGTGCTATACCCACCTTAGGACAGGTAGCCTAAATGAACTATAAGGGATAGAAAGAGGGCTGTATTCTTGCTTGCTTATTCTGCATGGACCATTTCTCCTCTGTGATGTCTCTCTGCCATGCCACCTTGCCTTGGAACCACCCAAGTATGGACTGAAACTTCTACAAACTGTGAGCCAAATAAACATTTTCTCCCTCAATTTGTAGATGTCAGGTATTTTTTTTCTTTGCAATGAGAAATGTAATTTTTGTCTATAATTTTGTTCCACCTTAAACCTGCCTCACATCTGACATTGTTCTATAAAGCCCCGTGAAAAGTGAGGGGTATCAGTCACTCATTTTTGAGTGACTTCTGTTTCACTTAGGAAAAACCTTTCTTTCTCAATAAAGATTTTCCTACTCTTAAAAAAATGGAGTTATCATTTGACCTAACCATTTTAAATATAAATCCAAGAAAAATAAAACATATGGATATAAAAAATTGTGCAAAAATGCAAATAACAGTTTTCATGCTAAATACTAAGGTAAAAATAAACACACACACACACAATAATGGAAATCAGAACTCATCTCTGGGATCAAAACCAATACTGTCTGCTCAGTGAAAGACTTCATTAAAGAAGAGATCAGTGAGATGATAGAATCTAAGATAGCAAATGTAACCTTTTAAACAGCTTTAAGCAGAGCTCCAGATGAAGAAGAAGGAGAATGAAAGTTTGAAAAGTAGGATGAATGAAGCAGAGAACCAAATTTCAGACCTAGAGGACAGTATAGCAGTCAATGAACAGAAAAGACCTACTCTATGGAAAATGGCAAGGGACCATGAGAAATCAATCCAACAGTTTCTAGATGACTCAAAGAAAAATAACATAAGACTGATTGGAGTCACTGAGGAAGGAGAAGACAGTGCAAAAGGCATTAAAACTGCTATCAGAGATAATGGCAGAAAACTTCACAGGAAAAGAATTGAACATAATAGCCCTTTGTCTGATACACAGCTAGTAAAGATTTTTTCCCATGTTGTTGGTTGTCTTCTAGCAGTGCCAG
>PVIC010058937.1:0-10255 GCA_004025085.1 Thryonomys swinderianus | reverse complement strand
CGCCTGGGGTCCATACCTGACTCCTCACTGCATGGTTCCTGGGTGGTGCAGGTTGTTGGGCGGGATTCAGTCCTCTGCTGCCACCAGGAACAGAATGGCGCCCTGGGTAGCTGAGTCTGTGCTGCTCCAGGGTGCAGTGGGCCATTGGGCAGGCCTCAGTCCTCCAATGCTGCCAGGAATGGAATGGAACCCAGTGTAGCCAAGTCAATGCTGCTCTGGGATTCAGTGGGCTGGTGAGCAGGCCTCAGTCCTCTGCCACTGGGAACGGAATGGTGAGTAAATCTTCATAAATCTGCTAACTCTATTTCACTCTCCTTCTGTCTCCCTACCTCCCTGATTTCCCTGTATCTGAGTCTGCACCACTCCCACCCCTGCTTTTTTTGCAATTTCCTGTGGCATGGAGAATTGTTTTCCATCTCTTTATTGTCAGTCTATGGGTTTCCTTCTGAATTAGGTGTGTTTCCTCTATGCAGCAGATTGTAGGATCTTGCTTCTTTTTTTTTGAGACAGGGTCTCACTTTGTAGTTCAGGCTGGCCCTGAAGTCATTATGTAGCCCAGGGAAGCCTCAAACTCAGCAATCCTACTGTCTCTGCCTCCCAAGTGCTGGGATTACAGGCGTGAGCCACCACATCTGGCACTGTGGTATGTGGTATTGGTAGCTGGTGGGCATGAGTCACCATGCCCAGCATTTTTGTATGTTGTTTCCAGGATCGAACTCAGGACCTTGCACTTGCAAGGCAGGTGCCAGAACCACTGAGCTAAATCTCTGACCCCAGGATCTTGCTTCTTGATCAAATCTGCCAGTCTGTGTCTTTTAACTGGACCACTGAGTCCATCGACATTAATGGTTATGACTGATATGGACAGATTTAGAGCTACCATGTTTCCCTGTTCTTGATTCTTTTCTTCCTTGCTTTTTCCCATTTCCATTCAGTTTCTTGTTTGCCCCATTGAGTTTAGTCTGTTGGGTCTCATGGGTATGTAATTTTCTTCACCACCCCAAGATATTCTTTAGAATGTGTTGGAGTGCAGGTTTAGTATTTGTGAAGTTTTTCAGATGTAAACAACACTGAGATTTCATCTTGCTCCACAAAGAATGGCTGCTATTGCAAAATCAACTAACAGTAAATGCTGGCGAGGCTGTGGGGAGAAAGGAACCCTTCTCCACTGTTGGTGGGATTGTAGAGTTGTACAACCATTGTGGAGATGTATGTGGAGATTCCTCAGAAAACTAGGATTAGTGGTCCCATTTGACCCTGCTATTTTCCTGCTATGAATATACTGAAAGGAATTAAAATAATCTTATTGTAAAGACATATGTATACTCATATTCACAGCAGCTCAGTTTGTAATACCCAATTTTAGAAATAACCGAGATGCCCATCAACTGGAGACTGGATAAAGAAGATGTGGTTTTTAATAAAATGGAGTATTACTCTGCCATACGGAATGACAAGTTTCATTCATTTATGTGGAAATGAATATATCTTGAGGACACACTAATAAGTGAAATAAATAGATCACAGGTATGTAAATACTGTACCTTTTCTCTGGTATGAGAACCTATAGATTAAATGAGTTTTAGAATGTATGATAGATTTTATAAAATAAGAAATATTCAAAGGGAATGTGGTGGGGGAATGTAATGAGGGGAAAGAATAAATATGATTTGGAAAGAAAAAGAAATAGCATTTATATAAGGTGTGGTAGGTTGTAGGCAGGTAGGGATATGGAGAAAAATGAGAATGAATTTGTGTCATATGCTGGTACAAATTCCCCAATGTTGTGTGTGATTGTGAGCTGTATATAAAATGTACCAATAAAGATTTCAATTAAAAATAAAAAAATAAAAGTAATTTTTAAATAACACACACAAAAAAATCATGGCATATCTGTGTTGTGGAATTATAAAGAATGTGATCATTTTACTTGTGGAAACATGGTTAGACTTTCTTTTTAGTAGTTTTACTGAGATATAATTTATCACACTGTACCCATTTGTGTATATTTCACTATGTTTTACTAGTAAATTCACAGATATGTGCAAAGTGTCTTCACAGAACCGTACCATCACCTCAAAAAGAAATGCTGCCCATATGCCATATTCCTATAATTATCCCTCAGTCCTCAGCAATGAGTACTCCATTGTCTATTTTTTCAGATTTCCCTATTCTGGGCATTTCTCTAAATGGAAACACAGTATGTGACCTTCTGTATCTTTCCTTTCATTCAAAATGTTTTCAAGGTTCATCTTTATATAGCATGTTTCAATATCACATTTCTTTATATGGCTGAAAAAAGATACATGGCATCACATGTATCCATTTGTCAGTTGATGAACATTTGAGTATTTCACACTTTTTGCCTACTATGTTGATGTGGACATTCATTATAGGTTTTGATATGGTCATTTTGAGGGCATTTGCCTAGGAGTGGCATTCCTGGGTCCTAGGATAGCTCTATCACTTCACACTATTTTCCAAAGTGGCTACAATCTTTTAACATTTATGTGAGCAGTATAAAAAGATTGAAAGTTCTTTACATCCTTGCCACACCTATTGTTATTTTCTATTTCATTACATCCATTCTAGTGGGTGTGAAATGGTATTTCATTGTGGTCTGTGTTTCCCTAATGACTTTAATGTTTCTTTTCTTTCTTTCTTTCTTTTTTTTTGAGACAGGGTCTCTCTTTATAGTTCAGGCTGAGTTCTGAGCTCACTAGTAGCCCAGGCTAGCCTCAAACTCAGCAGTCTTCCTGTCTCTGTCTCCTGAGTGCTGGGATTACAGGCATGAGCCACCATGCCCAGCAAAATGAAATGGATTTTTTTGTTTGTGTGGTACCAGAGGTTGAACTCAGGACCTTGTGCTTGCCAGGCAGGTATGTGGCATCACTGAGCTACATCCTGGGATGATTTTAACCATTTTAACCATCTATGCATCTTCTTTTCAATAGTGTGCTGAAGAACAAATTGCTTTTCAAATGAGACCAATAAAAACATTGCTCCTTTAAGGAATAGCTTGAGAGCTGTCTGTGGTAATTTGTTCTGAGCCCAGGAGGGCTGGCTCCTCTCAGCTCTGTTTTTCCTAACCCTCTACTACAAACTGGTCAGCTTACAATCTAGGCTGTGTATTTATTAAAGCCATGAATCTCCTCCCAATTGCTTTCACCAAAACTTCTTAAGAATTTCCACCCCTAAACTTGAACCTCTCTCCACTCTTTTCCAACTGAAGTCACTTCTTTAGGGAAGGGATTTAAGTGTTAGCTCTTTAAGACCTACTTCTCCTGTGCTGTCCCACACCCAGCCTTCCAGCTGACTCTATAGAGATGGGTATGACCTCAGAGATAAACTTGTGGCCTATTTGTTTTACATTGACTATTTTAGTGTATTTTTAAAATTTAGAAGATGAATATAGTTATTCGTCTTCTATTTGTTTTTAGTGAAATCTAAAACGTTCTAGTTATTAATTTTTTACTAATTCATGTTTATTTTATTTGTGAAAAGTAGGCTATACTTTTGTGCTATAATCTATGAAAACTTGTAAGTACAATAGATACAATTTTTATACTTCTCTACAATTCAGTGATAGTCTTCTACAATACAAAATGGAATAAGAAGGAAGTACCAAAAGACCTGTAAAAGAAAAATTTAAAAAGGGGGAAATGTTGGCATATCATAGAGGAAAAGCATGTTATGAATTGAAAAGATAAAAAAGACATCTTTTCATTGTCAACTATTCATAACAGAAATAGTAGAACTTGAAAGAAGAAACTAAATAAATTCTAATAATGGTCAGTGACCATAACAATTATGCATATGATAATACTTTTAACATCTCTTCAATTACCCTTCCTTTCCTACATTCTCCTGGTTCCCTTCCTCTTCTCTAATAGATTTCCTTCAGGATTCAGGCTCTTCCTCCCCTTGTCTTTTCCCTACTAGATTCCTCAGAAATGGTGTATTTGGAAACATGATATTTGTGTGAGTCTGGCTTATTTTACCTAACATGATGATCTCTAGGTCCCCTGATTTTCCCGCAAAAGATATTATTTTGTTCTTTATGATGAATAAAAATTCCACTGTGTAATAATAATATGCCCCTTTTTCTTTATCCATTCATCTGTTGATAGGCACATAGGTTGTTTCCATAGCTATTGTGAATTGTGTTGTGATAAAGATGGGTATTCAGGTGTTACTATTGTACACTGACTTTAAAAAATTTGAACCAATGTAATAAATAATTATGCCTGCTTAAGGGTCAAGGTGTGACTTTTCAGTACAGGTGTACAACGTCTAAGTGGTGTGATAAGTACTCCCATTTTAAATACTCCTCACTTCTTTGTGGTGAGAGCCATCAAACTCTTCTCTTCTAGATCCTTATAAAATGCATGCTAAATTGTGAACTGCAGTCAACACACTGTGCTGCAGATGCTCGAACTCCTCCTAGCCAGCTGGATTCTGGTGCCCATGGTCCCTTTGCTTATGGTATGAGACAGCATGACATCTTGTCTGCTACTTGCCAGGCCAGGAAAGTGAAGGAGCAGAGTGTGGAATGACACTGAGCAGCAAAGAGGAGTGCTGATCTGGAGGTGCAGGGAGCTACCATTAACCTAGAAAACCCAAAAGCTATGCACAAATAGGGAAGAAGCAGATGAGAGCCGAAGTCCTGAGTCCAGAGAAAGTGAACCGGAAGAAGGAAGGGGCCATCTGTATAACATATCAGCACGTTGGATATGGCTATATCTGTACTGATATAGACGGTCTATAAATACAAAGCAGGGTCTATAAATATCAGCAGGGTTCTGCAATATTAAATCTGTACCTGGTATCTGCCCATCACCAAAATAGAAGTGTGGAAAATCACCAATAATTATTTACAAAATAGCACCAATAATTATTTACATTTATGCCAAGGTCCTGAAGGCTGCAGTGAGTGACTTCTTTGGGAGAAGCACATTTTCATGCTGTTAGGCCTGCTGTCCTGCCAAAGCCATCAGGCGTGCTGTCAATGGTGGATGCTGACACCATGCTCTTCCTGTTCACCTCTTCCACATAAACTGTCAGGTTAAGACTGGAGCTCTCTGGATGCAGATGCACCGGGACTCACAGGGTGAGAGATGGGGAGAGACAGGAGGCAAGGCATAAAGTGTAAAGGAGCTTATAAGGGTGCTATGAGGGAGAATCTAAAACTCTTTAATTAGGCAGAAGGTGCTGAAATGCTGAAGGCCTCGAGATAGGGTGGAATAAAGCGCTTTGAGGTCAGCAAGTGACAGGCGGCCTCGACACACACTCTGGAAGGCTGTTCAGGGAAGACCCGCTGGCAGCTGATGGGGGAGAGCTAGGCTTGCAGTTCTAGTAGACACAGCTCTGCTCAGCAGGGAGGGTACAAGGCTGGCATGCAGACCGCTGGGAAAGTCCTCGAGGCTCCACAAACACAGTGGGTTATGTTAACTTACAACATATAAATATACTCTTCTAAACACAGGATTTCAGAGAGCATTTTGTAGTACAGCAAATACAGTAGCAAGAGATCAGAAGGACATGAAGATGCGGTGCTGTGGTGGGGAGCATCCCAGTGTGAGCCTGTGGATGTGCACATGTTGTCCCTAGTGAATCAGCATGTGTGCCTGAGGTCACCCCAAGAGCTGTCCTTGAGGGGATTTCTGCTTTTGCTCACAGGGTCATGTGTTCTGCTGGAACCTTCTGTCTCTGAGGGCTGTGAGCAGAGTCCAGAGGCTGTGGCCCCACGGGGTTGTGTTCTTGGGGTCCCTCTCAGGAAAGGACTGGCCAGCTAGGCACTAAACAGGGCATGTGGCAGGTCGGGACCCTGACTCCACCTCCCTTCAGCTCCCTTGCTGTGTCCCTGTCCCAGACTCTGGGTGACCCTGTGGCCTTAGCCCTACCTGTCCTGTTGGGCTGTCCTTGGCTGGGATATAGCTTCAGAGACTCCCTGTGCCCCAGACAGAAGCTGCACTCTCCTCTGTTCTCAGTCTCCACTTTTCACCCTTACAGTGGCCCTGTGGCCTGCATTTGCTGAATGGGGCCTGCCCATCTCCATCAGCTCTGTCCTCAGGTTGTGCGGATTCCTGCCTTCCTCCCCACTCTGGCCCAGCCCCAGGCAGAGCAATCCCTTGAAGATCTCTGTTGGGTACACAGAAGGAACGGGTGAAGCGGCAGAGGTGGCAGCTTCTGGGAAGAGGGGTTGGTGAGTAAGATGCTCCTGAAGGAGATCTGAAATTGCCGATGCATCTGCCCTGCTCTGCAGCCTGCTTGGGGACCAGAGTAGAATGAATCCCAGACAGGTAAGGACTCCCCCAGGTCCCAGCAGCCCCTTAGAAAGTCCGCTTTTTTCTTTTTTTTTCTTTGATAGAAGATGTGGACAGAAATGAGCTTTTACTGAAGGTCACTGGAAAGCTGCATGTAGTTCTGGTTTTGAGATGCAGAGCCAAGTTTCTGGGGTGACAATGGAGCCCAAGTTTGTTCCAACTTGAACTTTCCCTCATATTTGGAAGCTGAGGGTGGCTTCCTGTCTGCCACACTGGGAGGGGTGTAGTCAGATTGGACACCTGCTGGCTGAGGTTCAAGTCTCCCTGGGGATGCTGCTCACCCCATCATCTCATGGGCACACAGTCAGTCCTGCTGACTATGTCCACTTCCGTGTGGTGGCCTTACTGCTCAGTCCGGGGCTGGCTGGTGCCCTTCTTCAGCAAGGCTTTGGGTTTTTGGTTTGATGTGGTCTGTATCTCACTGTTTTAAATCCTCATTTTCTTGCTGCCTTCCTTGTCCCTCCATTTTATTGATCTTTCCTCGCCCCGAATGCTGAAAGTCTTTCTGGAAAAAACAACAACAGCAACAACAACAACAACAAAAACAAAACAAACAAAAAACAAAAAAGCAGCTGCTAGACAAGTAACTTGACCTCATGAAGTTCAGTTTCTTGTGTGTAGAATGGGCCTGATCCCCAGGGTGTCATTGTGAAGATCTACAGATACAGAAGTGGCCAGCACAGTCTAAGATAATGCAGCTCCCATGTGCGGAGGAATTGCAAACTGCAAAGCTGCAGAGGAGGTGTCTGGGCCTCTTGGAAGGAGGAGCTCTGCTGTGTGCCGGCAGCTTCCCACTCCCCTTTCCATCAGTGATGCTCTTGAGCTGCTAAGAGCTGCACAAGAGCCTCAGCCTGGGGGGCTGGCAATGCCTGTGGAAGGGGGTAGAGACAACGCCTGCCTGAATGGATCAGTGTGGCAGAGAAAACACACACAGTCTCAGGGCCTCACATATGCTCATGCACCTATGCACACTCCAAAGCACATATCTTCTCCCTGAAGAGATCATTTCATGTCCAAAAGGACAACCTGCCAGACATGTGAATCAGTTCACCCTGGGGAATGTATACTCAGACCTTCCCAGCCCTGCTGAGCTTTAAATGGGATGAAAGGTCATAAATGATACAGCATAGTACAGACTTGCTGTTGCCTTGTATTTGCTGCCTTTCATCTTGCCTATTAGTTCAAGGAGGAGGCTAAGCATCTACTGGCGAAGCTGCTAGATGGCCAGGAGTCCCTTCCCATATCTCAAGGGGCTTCCCTGAGGCCAACATCAGCTAATTCCTTTTGGGGCTGTCCCCTGACCACACACAGGCTGCACTTCAGAGTTTGAGCCATGGGCATTATATTGTCTATTTTCTGTTGCTCTAATAAGACACTTTATAAAGACAAGAGATTTGTTCATTTCACAGGATTTTTTGGTGGTCTCAGCATAGCACTGGCATTTATTGTCTGCGTCACAGCTTGGTGGTAAATGGCTTTGCAGTGGAAGAGGAGAGATTGTGTTGTGAGACAGGAAGCAAGAGACAGAGAACAAGGCAGCCCACCCGCACAGAGCTAATCCAGACCACCAGCGTACCCTCCGAAGGCAGTGTCCTCACAGCTCTGGCACACCCTCCCCTAGCCCCTTACAGCTTCTACCTCATCACTGTCACCACACTGAGGACTAATTTTCTAACACAAGCATCTTTGGGCAGCACATCAATCCATAGCAAGCTCCTTCGGCTACACCCTGGACCCCCCAACTCTGCACTTGTGTGTCCCTCCAGGACACAGGCTGTCAGGGTATCTGCCAACTCCTGCCAGCTTCCTGCTAGGACTCTGCAGCTCCCTGGCCCTTCTGTGCCCACTCCCTTGTCTCCTTCCAGGAACTTGGACATGTGCTCTTGGGGAACCGTTTCCTCTCCACAGCTTCAGGATCACAGGACATTACTGTTGGTTCACTGTCTGCCCGCCGGGCTCTGCACCCATAATTTGGAACCTGGCTTCTCAGCCTGTATAGTTGCACAGCAGTCTGTTCAGACTGGTCCACCTCTCGTCCTGTCACTCATGAAGGCCAGGTGCTGAGGCCCTCTGAGCCCCTTCTCCACTCTGTACAGTGAAGACAGCAGCACGTCGAACTCCTAGTGCCACCCTCAAGATTCTAGTGAGGATGCCACCTGGTGGGAAGCTCCTGAGTTGTGAAGTTTTGTCCTCTTTCCCTTGTTCAGGCCCTGCAATCTTTGTGCCCAAGCGCCTCTCTATGCCTCCCATGAATCCAACTCACTGGGGCCAACAACAGCCCCAGTTTGGTTCTCAAGCCCCACAAGCCCCAGACACTCAGTGCTGCGTCCCTTTGTTTCTGGTTGGTCCAAAGTTCTCGCCTATTCTCATTCAACTGTCTCATCACTGCCTGACTGTGGGCTGCTCGCAGCCCAAAATGACAGCAGAGCAGGTGACTCTCTCCCTCCTTTGTGCAGCTCAGGTGTGCAGGTGTGGCACACACAGTGTGTCAGGACAGGCTGGAAAGGGCCTCAGGGTTGAGTCTTCAGTTCTTCCCTGGGCCAGCACACATCCAGCCAGGACTCTATAGGTCCTGCTGCTTTTCTGACTCTCCTGTGTGGGACGTGGAGTCACGTAGTAGCCCAAAAGTAGGCACAGCAGCCCATTCTCATGTGGTGGGGCCTTGCTTGGTGTCTGACCTCTGCAGGCCTCACTGGCACACTAGGCCTTGCCAAGGTACTGGAAGGATCAAATGGAGCAGCATTTCAGCAGGGGAAGTGCCTGTCCACTGCATAGACTGTGGAGAGCAGAGGGCGAACCCAGCTCCCCTGCCACTCTCCACACACACGGTGAATACACTATCTGTTGGAAGGGTGAAGGGATAAGGTTTCAGGTGGCACTGCTTCTTGAGAACTCTGGGTGCCAGGTTCTCACTATCTCTTGTAACCCTGCCACTCCCCATCTCGAAGGCTGGGCCTTACTAACCTATAATGGCACTGGGCCTCAGATCTTGGGGCACCAGAGCTCATGTTTTCCTGACTCCCCACAGGCTCAGCATGCTGCTTCTTGGGAGCTTATTGGCCACAGTCATCTTTCCAGAGGAAGTAGAATCCTATGGTGTGAGTCCTTCAGTTGCCTATAGGACAAAACTCCAGCCTCCATGTGGACGATTGGCCTTGGCTCTGGCCTTGAGCCCTGGAAACAACGTACTTACGTACCTGAATGGCTTGAGGGCCCTGCACTGCATGTGCCTTTCACTTCCTGTTGTTATGCTGTTTATTCTATTTGCTTGAAATCTCCTTGTTTGTGAGCAGAGCTTCTACGATCCTTCACAGCCCCATCTCAGGTACCGCTTTCCTCACAGAAGTGACCTTATCTCCAACTAAGTTTTACCCCCCTTCTTTGCTCTTATAGCCCCCACCCATCATTTCCAGAAAAAGGCAGCTTCAAGTTCACCACCCTAATCTTAACTCCTGATGCTTCTCCCTCCATATTTTGTGACTCTTTAATCTTCCTTATCTCAGACCACAGTTCCATTCTTCCATTTGCTTGGGTCTAAATCCTTGAAGTTATCCTTGAGAGCTCTTTCTTTCACACAGACATTTGGCACATCAGTACATCCATAAAAGTTTTATCTTCAAAATATGACTAGAATGTGACCATTCCTTGGATGCCACTCCATCTGAGGCATCACTGTCTCTGCTTTGGATGGGTGCACTTCCCTATGACCTAATGCACTGCTCCTGCCTGCCCTCTGGCACTGTACATAGGCAGTTCTGCTCCGGTGTGGCTAGTCACAGCAGCAGGCCCATCACCCACTGTACAGTATTCTTCTCTACTGTCCTGAATTAAAGCTCATCTGCCCACACCAGTGATGGTGAGCCTTTTACAGACAGAATGCCAAAATGCTACCTAAAACTCATTTATTTCAAAGTGCCAACACCTATTTC
>PVIC010058936.1:0-10252 GCA_004025085.1 Thryonomys swinderianus | reverse complement strand
TTATAACCTTTACCTCATCTGACCAAAACTCCAAAGGAAAGGTCCTATCATAGGTTGAGGGAAGGAAGGGAGGCAAAAAAAATACAAGAAATAATTAATTGTTTATTCATTTGTAATAAAAGATGTTGACAGAAGAGTTCAAAATATTAGGCAAAGTTAATTTACAATTTCAATTATGTTTTATGTAGACATGTGAATTGCCCCCATAGAAATTGAGTTGTTTGTTAAACTGAAATAAGTCTCAGAGCTACTTGAAGTAGGGATGCAAAGTCTTGCCATTTGCAAATAACAATACCATAACCACTTATTACACCTAAGAAAATTAACTGAAAAAAGATCAGTATGAATTCACCCAAGTAATTAAATATAAACATGTACATACGCACACATACACACACCAGTACTATTGATACTAAAAACAAATAGCTGGTAAACCAATGGAAAAAAGATAAAGAACTTGAAGAATAAAATATCTAGGATGGTGGCAGTTCAGTGTGCCATTTGATCTGGAACCAACAGACTTTATCTGAACAAGATGTGTGACATATGCTAAGTCATGATCCAATCAGTGGAGATGCATAAAACATGCTACTTCAGACACACAGGCGGCCACTGTTTGAGGTTCTTTTACAGTGCATGTCTGTAGAACACAGGAATTCTGAGAAACACCATTGCTATCAAAAATAAACATCATAAAGAGTTTATAATTGTAAGCACTGGATTGTCAGATATATTGCTGGCAACAAAGAACTTCCATTTTGATTATGCATTATTGAAAAACCAACTGTCCACTTAGGTTTTTGCATGTCTGGAAACAAGGAGATTTCCTATAGACTGGTTAGCAGCTCTGTACATTTCTCTCTTCCTTTCCTCACTGCCCACCGAGCCCAAGGGGCGAGGCTTTCACATGTAGATATGGTCCCTGTCCTTACACCTTCCTCCCATAAAGCATATCACAGCAGTGGGCAGGAAGAGTAATGCCCGAACACTTTCTCACACTGGGACAGCTGAGAATAACCTCACTGTGCTGCCCACACCTGTAATCCCAGCACTCCAGAGGCTGAGGCAGAAAGATTGCAGAGAATGTGAGGCCAGCCTGGGCTACATGGTGAGCTCAAGGCCAGGCTGAACTTCAAGGGGAAACACAGGCTCAAAAAAGACTAGACTCCCCAGGTCAGCCTCCCCCTTGAAAGATATCAAAAACATCCAAGAGCAAGTATAAAGACAGGGAAGCCAAATGGGGATTTGAAATTTAAACTGATGGAGATTAAAACACTTTACTTGAAAAGACTATCTCTGAAGAGTAAAAACAGAGTGGTCCTTCTTACATAGCACCGCCTTTTTATGTTACCAATTCCTTCTGTACTTGGAAGAGAAGACAAGGAAATGGTGTATTTTTCTTGACCTCCTTGCTCTGGCTGAGCCCAGCTATTATTATGTTCTTGGTTACAGTTATTTTTATACTGCAGTGCAGATTCCTCCATTTTCTTACGTAGTTTCCACCTACTCAATAAAAATAACTTCTATCTTTAAAATATAGTAAAATACTTTTAAACACTTTTTGGTTTTTTTTTTGTTTTTGTTTTTTTTTTAGACAGGGTCTCACTTTGTAGTTCAGGCTGGCCCTGAGCTTACTGTGTAGCCCAGGCAAGCCTCAAACTCAGCAGTCCTCCTGTCTCTGCCTCCCGAGTGCTGGGATGACAGGCGTGAGCCACCACGCCTGGCACTGTGGTATGTGCTACTGATTGCTGGTGGGCATGAGTCACCATGTCCAGCATTGTATTTGGTTACCGGGGATCAAACTCAGGACCTTCTGCTTATGAGGCAGGTGCCAGAACCACTGAGCTAAATCTCCGGCCCCTAGTAGAATATTTTTGAAAACTGATTTTTCCCTTACCTTCAGATCTGCAAACAAGTAGAATCCCACTCCAGTTGTTTTCACAGCGACTCCTACTTTTTCTACACCCGAGCTGTGAGCAGGGGCACAGACCCAGTTTGAGAACCAGAACCTGCAGATCCTGCCCCATTTCTCGCACAGATGACCACCCAAGCCTTCTATGGAGAAAAGGGAGGATTGGCCCGCCACAATGCTTTACAGCATAAATCCCCAATTTTATCTTTGGACATACACTTCCTGTCCAGGAAGTTTCATGGCATCCGTGGTTTCCAGCGCCACCTGTGTGCTGACAGCTCCTCCTCTGTATTCGAACCTCCTCCTGAGTTTAAGAGCCAAGTACCCAGCTCCCACAGAACACTGTAACTTGGAAACAGCTGGCACTTATTACCGGCCCCTCCATATTTGGTCTCCTAAACTTTGGTCTCCTAAACCCAGCCACTGAGGGACACTAGCATCCATTTATTTGTCCAAACCAGAAAACTAGATGTCATCACTGGTGCCCCAGAGAGTAGGAAGCTGGAGTCCATTTCCACCAGCTTATAAAGGGCAAGTGGGTAACTTTCTCCCCAACTCCTCATTTCATGACATCAAATCAGTGGCTTGAAGCTAGCCAGAGCGGAATCATTTACACCCTGTAAACTGGCAAACGGCACGGATTGGGGCTTCTCCGCCCCTGCACAGCCACTTACTAACCCTCTACCAGGGGAGCTCTCCCATCTTTCTCACCGGCCACGCCACTTATTTGCTGTCTCCTTATGCAGTTGCCTCTACTTCAAACTAGTTCCAGGATTCAACTGGCCATGGACTGAAATGTGAGCAGAAATAAACCTCTCCTCCTTTCGGTTGTGAATATGATACAGAATTCTGTTCCGATGACAAGAAAGTGACTAAGATGGCCAGGCGCTCTTCCAGGGGTTAGGGTACAGCAGAGAAGAGTGAGGAAGTCCACAGCCCCTGGAGGCTTCTATTTCTACAAGATGCTAAGAAAGCATGGAGGAAGAAAATAAGGGCTGAGGTGTAGCTCAGAGGTAGGCGAGTGGGTAGTATGCCCAGGACCTGAGTCAATCCCCAGGACCAAGAAGGACAAAAGGGGTGGGAAGGGAAGGAGGAAGAGAAGAGGAGAAAGGGAGAAAGAGAAGGAAGAGAGGAAAGGGAAGAAAGAGAAGGAAGGTGTATTTATATTTCAGATATTTTGCTCTATGCCATTGAAATTAAATCAATGAAATAAACCAGAAAGAGGTGTTGATGCTGTGAGCAAACCCCCTGGAAAGGAAATGTTCAGCAGAAGCCTGCATGATAAGAAGTGAGGGTTGAGCTGGAGATTTAGCTCTAGGGTTCCAAAGCCTGCCTAGCAAGTGCAAGGTCCCTGGTTCGATCCCCGGTAACCACACACAAGAACACTGGGGGTGGTGATTCACACCCAGCAGCAATCAGTACCACATACCACAATGCCAGGCATGGTGGCTTTCACCTGTAATCCCAGAATTTGGGAGGCAGAGGCAGGAGGATTGCTGTGAGCTCAAGGCTTGCCTGGGCTACATAGTGAGCTTAGGGCCAGCATGAACTACAAAGCAAGACAAGATCGATCCATTTAGGTGCAAATGGAGACATCTGGAGGATACACTAATAAGTGAAATCAGTAGATCACAGATACGCAAATTCCAGATCATCTCTTTGACATGAACACCTGTAGATGTAAATGAGCTCTAGAAAGTATGACAGCTTTTAAAGAGTGGGAAATTTTCATAGGAAATTTGGTGTGGGTATGTAATGAGGTGAAGGAGTAAATATGATACAGAAAGAAAATAAAAGAGTATGTATAAAGGGGGTGGGGAGGTGTGGGTGGGTAGGGATATGGGTAAAAATGAGAATTAACTTGTGCCATATACTGGTACAAATTCCCCAATGTTATACGTGATTGAGATGTATATAAATTGTACCAATAAAGAATTCAATTTAAAAAATAACATTCTTAACTACATTAGCAAAACTTAACCTGCATTTCCCCTTTGCCTCCATTTTCCCTTGAGATTAGAATGATGCTTTACAAAAAAAAAAGTGAGGGTTGCAGGGGAAGGTCTGCAAGAGGAGCTCCCATGCAGACTCAGCAGCCAGACAGACCTGAAACAGGGTCCGCCTTCCTGACCTGGCCTGAAACCGCATCTCCAGCTCTCCTGCCTGGTCACTATCTATGTCCTCCTGTTCTACCTGCCTCTAAGTGAAGATGGGTGAGTCTCATGCTCCTGCCCTGGCTATGACTCTTCACCCTGTGCTACAGCCTTACTCATTTGCTCACTGTGACATCCTAGCACTGTGTTGGGCTCTTTGTCAGATGAATGGATGAAATTCAAAGATATTGTTCAATAGGACTCATAGGTTTCATTCTCTATGCCGAAGACATTTGTGCTTCCAGCAAGAAAATGCATTTATTTCAATTTGTCTAAAAGACCAGGTAGCTCATTCAAAGAATTAACGATCATATCTTAAGAATTTCACTGATCTTTCTTAGAAGTCACTTGAGAAGATTTAGAAAGAGAGAAACGGAGAGAGTGAGAGAGGGAAGCTTTTAGAAGAATTTTGATCTTAGGATCCAAGACCTCTCTGTAGAAGCAATTTCTTTATGAAAAAAAATTCATTTCTCCATCTAGGCAGCTTCTCTCATAATGTCCTCAACCTTGAGATCTACTGAGCCATTCCAAGCTTCTCATCTGATCACATCGCATTGGCCAAGAGGAAGTCACATGACCAAGACTGAAGTCAAGAGGCAGGAAGGTGCACTTAGTCTTTCCCTGGAAGAGCTTCAAAATCACATGGCAGAGTGAGTGCGTGCAGAGACGAGAGGTTGGAACAATTCAGTCCAAAATAAATACACAATCTTTGAAAATTTCAACATATTCATAGCACCCTTCAAGTTTCCCATAGAAAATGAGTTTTCCCATATGAAAAGCGCTAGTCAGGTTCACTGTCAAATGTATTAGATTGAAACATTAAAGTTGAAAACCACTAATTATGAACTCATAGCTATTAACAAAGGAAAATCTGAGGAATAGAATGTTCCAAAATGCAGAAATCCATGCTACCTGATTTTGTATGTTTTAATTAACAAGGACCCTGTTAATCTAGTCCTGCTAACTGAAGGAAACGATATTATATAACTTAAGATCAAAGACATTCTCTACTATAATCAAAGGTCACAGTCCAGAAAAACACAGTACTACTGCTATTGAATCTGCAACACTATTATCTACTACAGTACTACTATCTAATCTGCAGGTCCTATGGATTTTTCACTATCCCAAAGATCCCTTTCTAGGAGGAAAATTTGGGGTCCACTATTAAATACTGCATTTAGTTGACATAGCTCTTTAATCTCATCTACTTTGAAATGGCCTTTCAGTTTCCATTTTTCTTACATTACTTTGACCATTCTTAGAACATTTCAATGTTCCTCAGATGAGCCCTTCAATTGGACCTTGTCTGGTATCTCCTCACAGTGGATTAAAGTTAAGCCTTGTTGGTTCTACCCATACAGAAATGTCATTGTGACCACCACACTACCTCCTATTAGGAAGGATATAATAGTGCTCTGCACTCATCAGTGTGATGCTAACCTTTATCACTAGTTTCTCCATTGAAAAGTAGCAGTGTTTCCTGTGTAATTAATAAGTATTTCCAGAAAGATGCTCTAGAACTATGGAAGTATCCCTCTCATCATCATTGTCTACTTATTAACTTATGATTCTTACAGCAGTCAGTTTTACCATGAGGTTTGACAAAAGATGATTTTAACTTGGCCTGCTACCCTAATGAAGAGTTTTTCCTTTCTCCCCTTTTCTCACAGCAGTGCCAGCTCATGAATTCCTGTTCTGTTCAAGAGGGTAAAATTCATTACTACCCATCTGATTCTCAAAAGATGCAAGAGTTATGCTGTACTCATATAATAATGGGTCCAAACAATGGTATGATGAATGAGCCCTCATTAGATGTCCTATTTAATCCAAGCTTTGAAGGAAACTTAAAGTGCAACTGTGTTTCTGATTGTACTTTCTTGGGTTTTTAATAATAAAGTATGACCCAAATTCACTAAACATCCACTGTGCACATTACTAAGCACATTGCATTCATTGAGTCATTTAATCTTAAATTCTAAAAAGCCTTGTAAGACAGATACTATTGTTGTGCCACTCATTTAATAACTGAGGAGACCAAGCCTTAGAGTTGAGTTTAGGCAGTGGAGGTTAACCTATGGCACGCAGGCCACAGAGGGCTGTTGGTGCCACTGAAAATTCTGCTGTTGTGTTTTTCTTTTAGTGTATAAGTTCTGTCTTCTAACCTAAAACCTTAGTGTTCAGGTTTAATTTCAGTGTTGGTACTTTGTGATAAATAAGTGGGTTGGGTGCTGTAGTCTGCATGCTAGGTTTCTAAAAGATGCATCATCCCTGGTTTAGGGGTTAAATAATATCTAAGGGGGAAAAAAGAAAAATGTGCTTGAATCCAGATCATCTGACTCTACAGATTGTATTCTCTGAACTCCTCTTAGAGCTGAAGATGTTTGAAGGGCAGAGAGAGATGGCAGCTGGTAAACACCTCCACCCCGTTCCCTCAGAACCAAGGCCCTGCACCGAGTTAGGCTTTGCCAAGAACTATAGAGAGGGTGCTGCAGTGAGCCAGCCCAAATGGCTGTTCATGCCTTTCCACTGTGAGTTCTGTGGCTTCCCTTTCCGTGAGCTTTGGTTTCCTACCATCCAGAACAAGGGTGGTGAGCAGGACTCTGCACTGAATGGTCTGAAGAACTGAAAGGAGCCAGACAGCTGGGCTTGGCATGGTGACACAGGTGATGGTGGAGACGCGGTTTCTTAAAAAATAAATGCCAACAAGGCCATGGAAAAGCCCACGAAGATGGTTTTATTGTTTTTGTTACTGGAAACGAATCCAGAGTGTTCAAACAGAGCTATAGCCTCGGCCCTTTATTTTTATTTTCTATTTTGTGATAGGATTTTGCTAAATGACTAAAGTTGCCCAAATTGGGTTCAAACCTGCCATCCTCCTGCCTCAGCTCCCCAGAGTGCTGGGACTGCAGGCATCCACCACAGCAGTTTGCTGCTTACAATTTTTAAGTTAAACTGCACCTATGCTATGATCATCTCGTTGATGAAACTTTATTCCTTCCAAGAAGCAAAAACTATTTTCTTGCTTTCAAGAAATTTAAATGTTTCTTAAACATGATTGCCAAATGGCTGTTATCTTCTGACTTTTGACTCTCTGAGACTCTGAAAATTCTCCAAAAGTATCAAGATATTTTGCACGCAGTCCAAATCTGGCTTTCATGAGCCATTAAAACCAAAAGCAACTTTAAATCAGAGGATAGAAGAGAGTTTTTTTAAGCTTGACTTCACATTAGCATGTGAGAGACACTGCATCAGCAAAAAATCCTTTTTAAAATGAAAGTAAACCTCTGACTAAATTAATACAAGTTGAGTTTGACCTTTAAAATGCTAAAACATACAGTTCCCAGTATAATTCTTGTTCAGCCCTGGACCAAACCATTCTCCTAGTAAATTATGGCACTAACAGCTGGCTGCCAATGAAGTCAACTATTAATTGTATGTTCACGGCACTGCCTGATATAAATCAATATGAGTAACGAGCGATTGTCCCCAGTCTATAGATACAGTGATCTTACATTGCGAAATAATTTAAGGGTGGCTGTCAGCCATCTCTGACTAGATGTCCCTTGGTCTCCTCTCGGCTGCAGATAGTCCAAAAATGAGCACACACTGCAAGACCATCCAAGATATTGTCTTTTGTGTGAAAAAGATAGTTTTCAAAAATCAGAAATAGTTTTTGTGTGTGTGTTCTAAATAAGCCCTTCTACGTTTATACAGATCCCAAGGGAATCTGAAAGATGGAATTACAAAGCTCCTTACTTTATGATCTCGAGCTCTGAGACTTCCCTTTGTCCCTTCCTTCTACCCTGCTCACACGTCGCTTTCTACCAGGCTCTCCATCCTCAAAAGCTTCTCTGTTTTTCTAGTTCCAATGATATTCTCGCCTCTCCACCTCTACCCATTCTCAGTGCCATGGTCATCAAGGACTAGGGGCTGACTCAGCCTATGACTGACTCTCTCCTCAGGAATTCTTGGCCCAGGGCCCCTCTGCTCTTTCCCTCCTCTGACTCCCAGGTGACAGAGTACCCCTAGGGAATCGAAGGAAGTTACACCATCAGAACCTATTACAAATCCTCCTTGTTGAATTTTGATACATTCGCTATGCAACTTGCCAATATATAATTGCAAGTTCTGCAAAGTGGCCTCTGTAAAATACTTGTCTCTGTGCTCCTCTGCCCTAAAGCACTCCACCAGCTCACCAAATAAATAGGTTTCCTTCTGCTGCCTCCCTTCCTTTAGCAGCTATTATGCCCTTTTGTCTTGCATTTTTAGAGGCTCTACAAAAGCTTATGTTTGGGTCATTTTTTTCCATGTGATTCTGAGCATTTGAACCTGTAGCCTTGCACATGTTAAGTAAGCTATGTGCTCAAACCAAAATAAAATGTTTTAAATTTTCTTTATTGAGCTCTAAATTATGTGATATTCTCTCTTTAAGTGTGTGGTCCAGTAAGGCTTAACAAATGTATACACTCATTTTACTATCACTATAATCTAATATTTCCATGACTCCAAAACATTATTTCAGTATATTTTGCAGTTATTCTAATCATAAGCAGGCGGCCAAGGGGAGGCTAAGAAATTACATGGAGATTTCAGTAACCACTCACTTGCTATAGGAAAACAGAAAAAAAACATCAAAGTCTGAGATGAACAAAGTCAGTGATCTGAGAAAAATTAAGTAGTCTCCAGAAGAACATAACAGAATGCAGAATTCCTATGTTTTTTATAATATTTAGAATATAATCCAAAGTTACTCCTTTACCAAATGCGTCAAGAAATCTGATGCATTCTTAAAATGTGTTAAAATCAACAGATTTTAAAGCAGTTGTATAACTATACTCAAAGATAAAGAAAAATATCCTTAAATGTGATCATATTGTATGCATAAAATGTACTGATAAAATCAATTACTTAAAAAAGGAAAATTATGCTTACACCAAAAGACATACTCTCTCATCAGAGAAACAAAAACTGTAAAATAAAACATCTGTAATTGAAAAATACAATCTGAAATAAAAACAATCCACTAGTGCATTTATAGTAGAATGGACATGATTAAATAAATAATACTCAATGTACTTTAAAGTAGATCAATAGAAATCAGATCGTCTGATAGCAGAGAAAACACAGATTAAACACAAAGACTGAAAAAGTTTTAACAACATCTTGGGGATCAATGGTGCACAATGAGTCTATTACATATAAATTTGGAATCTCAGAAGAAATAGAAAGGGAAAACATGTATCAACAAATAATGCCTGATAACATGCATTAAAACTTAAGTACCATTAGTGCCGGGTGTGGTGGCTCACGCCTGTAATCCCAGCACTCGGGAGGCAGAGACAGGAGGATTGCTGAGTTCGTGGCGGCTTGCCTGGGCTACATAGTGAGCTCAGGGCCAGCCTGAACTACAAAGCGAGACCCTGTCTCAAAAAGAAAAAAAAACTTAAGTACCATTAAAAAAAAAAAAAAAACAGCTTCTAAAAAAAACTTAAGTACCATTAATGGGAAGAAAACCACAAAAAGGCACATTTTTCTTCTTAATCTTTGTAAATCATGTGACTATTCAAAGCAAAAATTATAGCATTATATTGTAGGTTATATGATAGTTTATAGTAGATATTTTTAACTTTAGTATAAAGACAAAGTAGAGATATGTAGATGTCTAGTGTTAAAAAAGCTTCTGTGACCGGACCCAGCAGCCCCGGGCCCGCCGTGCCGTGAGTCCAGCGGTCCGGGGAACTTACGGCGGACGGACCGGACCCAGCAGCCCCGGGCCCGCCGTGCCGTGAGTCCAGCAGTCCGGGGAACTTACGGCGGACGGACCGGACCCAGCAGCCCCGGGCCCGCCGTGCCGTGAGTCCAGCGGACCGGGGAACTTGCGGCGGACGGACCGGACCGAGCAACTCCGAGCCCACCGTGCCATGCGTCCGGCGAACTGAGTGAGCAGCACGCGGACCTGGCTGCAGGGTGCAGTCCATTTCCAGGGGACTGAAGGCCGCCCAGCAGCACACTGTATCCCGGAGCTGTGCAGTGAGGAGTCAGACATAGAGGTAACTCATAAGCTCAAAGTATCCAGTATAGAACCTAACAAACCTTTTTTGTCTTATTTACTGTGTTTAATACTGATATCGGCATTTATTGTATTATGGTAACAAATATGATGTGATTGTTCTGCTCAAATACC
>PVIC010058935.1:0-10219 GCA_004025085.1 Thryonomys swinderianus | reverse complement strand
AGTGCCGGGCGTGGTGGCTCATGCCTGTAATCCCAGCACTCGGGAGGCAGAGGCAGGAGGATTGCTGAGTTCCAGGCTTGCTTGGGCTCCATAGTGAGCTCAGAGCCAGCCTGAACTACAAAGCGAGACCCTGTCTCAAAAAAAAAAAAAAAAAGATTACAGCAAGTATAGTCACCTAGTTAATACTGATTAAATGACAATCAAAGGGAAAGAATGTCAGTCACAAAGCAAGCCTACATGGAATGAACAAGGGTATTCTAGAAGGAAAGGGCTAGCTAGGGAGGTTTTGATCGCTAGCCAAGGTGGTTGATAGGATATCGTTCATTGCTGTTCATCTCCAGAGAAAGTGTGTGCATATGTACATGCACATGTTTTAGTTCTTCTCTTTGGAATCCTGGTTTCAGTGAATTAAACTGAGCCACAATTGTCTTTTTTTTTTTTTTTTTTTTTTTTTTTTTACCAGGACCTTGTGAATTTAAGACCTTGGGCTTGCCAGGTAGGTCTGGTGCCACTGAGCTAAATCCCCATCCAAATTGTCTTTTGAGCTTACTTTCTTCAAGACCCATCCCTACCTGCCTATAACGTGTCTAACTGACATGGCATCTAGAACAGACACATTTCCAGTGACCATTGGTCCTCATCTAAACTTTCCAAAATGGGATGATTTTATGTTGTTCACCAAAAGAAACAAAGTACATTCTCCTTGCCTTCTACCAAGACCTGGACCCAGCTGGCTTGTTTCCCCAGTAAACTGAGAATCACCATAAAGCATGTATTGTCAGGCAATTTGTTCCTTCCTAACATCTACAGGCAAGGCCCAAGGGAACAGTGACATTGCAGGCTTTCGCTCTTCTCTCCAAGGCTGACAGCCTCACATCCCTTCAATTTTAGGAGCTATTGAGGCTTTATTTCTTTCATTGCCCTCCAAATTTTTCTTTGGGTCTTCATTGACACTAAGGTTCAAAAAATTGGTAACAATCAAAATCAAGAAGTCTGGGGCCGGAGGGTTAGCTCAGTGGTTCCGGCGCCTGCCTCGCAAGTGCAAGGTCCTGAGTTCGATCCCCGGTAACCACATAGAATGCTGGGTGTGGAGACACGCCCACCAACAATCAACGCCGCATACCACAGTGCCGGGCGTGGTGGCTCACGCCTGTAATCCCAGCACTCGGGAGGCAGAGACAGGAGGATTGCTGAGTTCACCGCGGCTTGCCTGGGCACCATAGTGAGCTCAGGGCCAGCCTGAACTACAAAGCGAGACTCTGTCTCAAAAAGCAAAAAAAAAAAAAAAAAAAAAAAATCAAGAAGTCTGCACCAGTGTGTACTTCAGCATAGTTTGGAAAGTAAAAATTCACGTGATCTAGTCATGTGCCTGATATAATGAATCAGAGTCACTGAGATCAGGAACCAAGAATATTGACTTTTAAAAAGTTTATGGGCATTCTTGACTAAGAATTACTGACCTTTTGCTAGAATCTGCCTTTTAAAAGATTCAGCCCTGCAAGTAAAACCACTATGATGGGAGAATTTTAGGAGCCAGGGGAGAGAATTGCAGGAAGTGGAGAATTCCCAGGATATAATGGGTGGAGCGCCTCAGCTCCAGATTCCTGACCTACAATAATTACTTTTTACTTTTAATAAAAAGAAAATTATGAAGTACTTTTTCCTCACTCAAACCTGCATGTTCTATACAGGGAATATTAAAAATATGAGCAAAATAAAAACTGTATAATATTCAGAACTTATTTTGGCTAATTTTCCTTCAGTCTATTTTCTAGAAGACTATTTGTACATGTTTTCTTTGTTTTTTGCAAAATTAATCTTATCTTTTTTGTACAGTTTCTGCCAGGTAATAGTTTTTCTGTTGCATAAATAAAAAATCGTATCTCCTTACCTCTGTCTGTGTCTCTCTCCCTTTACCTCTTCTTTTCTCTCAATCACACACTCACACAGTACATCACACACACACACACACACACACACAGCATCTAAGGCCTCTAATGTTTATGTGCTCAATAAATATGAAAAGAAAACATATTCAGTGACCTACTTTTGGGCTCTTTCTGAGCATTGAAGGAAACATACTTATAAATATTAAAATATTCATATGTTAATATTAAAAATATTAATAACTTTATTTCCTACTTTCCACCCATTATGTCCTGGGAGTTCTCAGCTTTCTGCAGTTCTCTCTGATGGCTCCTAAAATTCATCAATTTCTGTTTGCAGCTCAATTGAGCTAAAGTTTCAAAGGCAGTTGGGAAATGTGGTCAGTTGCTACCAAGAATATAACAGGTATAGTAGGTACTGTACAGGCAAAATAAAAAAAGAGGACAACAGGTACTGCATAGGCAACTAACAGTCTCTTTTTCTTTAACAGATCTTATGTCATTTAACAGTAAAGATGCTTTTGGCTGTGAATAACAGAATGCCCAAGAGTAAGGGGGTGGGTACTTTAGCCTGCTAATGACAGCCTAGTCAGAGGAATCAAATTCCTTGAGACTAGAGGTTGGGTCACTGGTTGTTCTGGAGATCGGGGGAGGGGATGGTGGCAAATTCCACAGAGCATGAGGGCCCGCCCTACTCAGTACTCTGGAGGCGACTGGCCACCTGATGATTTGCCAGCAGGGGTGGCTATATGGAGATTGAACCTCCAGCCCTATAATGTGAAGACAAAACTGGCCAGTGGAAATATCTGTGGCAGCATCCTTAGCACTCACCCAAAACATGGGTGCCAGTCGTAGAACATATAGTTCAAGAAGCATCAAAAAGATGGCTCTAGGGCCGGAGATTTAGCTCAGTGGTGCCAGCTCCTGCCTCACAAGCACAAGGTCCTGAGTTTGATCCCGGTAACCACATACAATGCTGGGCGTGGTGACTCACACCCACCAGCAATCAGTACCACATACCACAGTACTGGGTAGCTCACACCTGTAATCCCAGCACCCAGGAGGCAGAGACAGGAGGATTGCTGAGTTTGAGGTTTGCCTAGGCTACATAGTGAGCTCAGGGCCAGCCTGGACTACAAAGCGAGACCCTGTCTCAAAAAAAAAAAAAGATGGCTCTGTAGAATCAGGTCCTCCTTACTTTCCTACCATCAAGTAAATTCTTGGATTCTTATGATCCAATGAGATGGGCAGAGTGTCTCCAACTGACCAGCCTGCTAGTATCTTCCTAACATTCACTCCTTCTCACTAATAAAATTTATGTTGTTGAAAGCAACTGAACCTGCTTTAAAACCAAATTGCCTATCCTTTCTCACCTGTGTGGTTGATAATAACAAGAAGGGTTCACCAAGTAATTTTAAAAACATTACTGTGCTCTTTGGGCTTTGCTTTCTTCCTGCTGTGTTATGGCTTGTGTTTAGAGTCCCCCCCACCCCCGCCAAGATGTGCCACCTCGTCATGTGGATAAGGTGGAGTTTTTGTTTTCAGAAGTGGCTGAATCTGGAATGTGTGATGCTGGGATTAAGGTGTATGATTACTGAAACAATAAACCTGAGTTTGACACTGCTCTAATCCCAGTAGTCTGGATGGGATAAAAAGAGCAGAAAAAGGCTGGTAAGGTCTTTTGCTGTTTCTGCCGCCGTGGTCTATTGCCCCTCTGCCCCCTGCCTCAGAACCAGCACATTATGGACTGAACCCTCCACAAATTGTAAGCCAAATCAGCCTTTCCCTCTTTGACTTTGGGTGTCAGGTATTTTGTTTCAGCAGTGAGAGGAAAGGTAACTAAAGCATGCTGAGGGTGAGGAAATTGTGTTTGGAAGTTCAGCAGCCACCTGTTAACCTCCAGGGTGGAACAACTCCCTCAAAATTGCAAAGCAGAACTATAAAAAGGCCCTGATTCTTAATGAATTTCTAATGCAGTCTTGCCAACTCATTCTAATGCCTCTTAACAGCATTTTACAGGTGAAACTAAGCCTCGCTTTTCTTAGCAATATACCTGGGTCTGTTATGGACAGAGGCATTGCTCTTCTAACCAGCTCATATAATTCTCACAACAATCTTGGCAGTCTTATGAGTGAATCTTTTATTAAAATTACTGATGAGGGACTGATAAATCATGGAACCTGAAGTCAACGGTGGCTTCACTTGGCTCGAAAGCACATGCTTTTCATTAGCAAATTATCTATACCTCAAACTGGAACAGACTTGTTTAGGCAAAGGAGGAAGAAGCTGTAGGTTCCAGACTGAAAGCCAAACGACCAGAAATCTGTGGGAAGAACCCTTATAGGTAGGAGTGTGTGTGTGTGTGTGCATGTGCGCATGTGCATGTGTCTGTGTGTCTGTGTGTGTGCGTGTGCGACCAACAAGATTAAGTATAATTAGGCTCATGAGGCTGAGTCACTGGTTGTTTGGACCCGACCTTTGCACTGAGGTATTTCTGAGCTTGAAACCTCATGTTAAAATTAATGTATGTCCACTAGTTTGTCAACTAATGAGTTAGTTTAGATGGCATTCCTGATAAGTCAAATCCCAGAGGAGAAATTTTAATCTGAATTAACTAGTCTAATTGGCTATGAGGTCCAAATTGACCAAATAATTGCAAATTAATCCTTTCATTTAATGCTATGTACAATTTCTTGCTCTGATAAGTTGTATTATTGGAATTTCCTGTTTCTATGAAAAAAAGTATGACTCCTCTCCCTAACCTTGGCGCTGAATGTCAAGGGATATTTGGCAGAGTATGGAGACATTTTTGGTTGTCCCAATTGGCCTATGTTATTGGCATCCAATGGGTGGAGGCCAGAGATGCTGCTAAATATTTTGCAATATATATGAGTTCCCCGCCACCAAGATTTGTTCATGTGCAGATACCAATTGTGTTGCTACTGAGAAACTGCTCTCTAGTCAAACAGTACTTAGTCAAGGGAGAAATGGGCACTTTAACCCATTAATGACAGCCCAATCAGTTATTCCCAGCTCCAAGTAATATTTAAACTCACCCTCTTGATTCATCAAATTAAGTGGGTAATTGATCATACTCTATTCTGCCTTTCTACTATAGACACAGCCAAAAAGTATAGCTTTTATATAGTACGGGTTTCTAAAATCCTTTCTTTCCTATTTCAAGCCTGTGTTTACTGGAAGGTCATTAAGTTGCTTTGCTTTTGAAATCCATTTATTATCTCTAGATCTGGTACAGTCTATTTAGTCTTCCTTAATGCTGTCTAGTGAAACATTAATGAGAAACTCACACATAGTCATAGAATTTGTCTGATTACTCCATTAATTTTTAATGAACTTGCTGCTTACACTTCAGGATAACATAACAGAAATTAGATAATGTAATTTTTTTCTGGGTGGAAGGCTCCTAAATTTGGCTCTGAATTATTAATCATGTAGGCTGAAGACATTAAAAAATCTTTTGTTCATAAATTTAAATCTTTGACTACATAATTTCTGTCAATATAGCCTCGTCCCAGAATTTTCTTTTAATAAATTCTTTGTGGCTGAAAAATCTCATTTTTTCAGAATACAGTTCTTAGAATTCAAAACCTAAGAAATTGAAACTCATAAGATTCAAACTTGAGACAACTGACAAGAAACCACATTACATGATTTTCTTAAGAATAAAGGTGAGTCCTATAATCCCAGCACTTAGGAGGCAGAGGCAGGAGGATTGCTGAGTTCCAGGATTGCCTGGGCTACAGAGTGAGCTCAGGCCCAGCCTGAACTACAAAGTGAGACCCTATCTCAAAAAATGAAAGAAAGAAAGAAAGAAAGAAAGAAAGAAAGAAAGAAAGAAAGAAAGAAAGAAAGAAAGAAAGAAAGAAAGGAAGGAAGGAAGGAAGGAAGACAGAAAGAGACAGGAAGACAGAAAGAAAGACAGAAGGAAAGAAAGAAAAGGTCATTATTTTAAATACTTTATATGATTTCTAGAATCAAGATAATATGTTTAATTCAATATATTTCTGTACATTGGTCAGCTCAGTTTGTTTAAAAATTCTTATATGGATTTTGAGACAAATTTTCATAAATGTCCTAGTTTGTAGCTATTAAGTAATCTCAGTTTTATGGTAGCAATGGTTATAGGATTATATATCCAGTAAAAGTCGATTTTATAGTTAGGAACACCTCAGTAAAGATACAAAATTTAAATCAAGTGTTCCAGTTAATAAACCTAGAATTTGTATATACTAGACTTATTCCAAGAATGAAAGGAACTATTTCCTTCCAAGAAAACAAGATAATGTGAAAAATCAGACTATGAAGTA
Source organism: Thryonomys swinderianus (assembly GCA_004025085.1). NCBI lineage: Eukaryota > Metazoa > Chordata > Mammalia > Rodentia > Thryonomyidae > Thryonomys > Thryonomys swinderianus. Next base: position 4,005 of record PVIC010058935.1, on the reverse strand, counting down.
TCATGAAGACTTCTATATATTCTGGACTCTACCAAAACTAAACATCCCATGCCAAAACAGCAAACTAATTTTTGTCAATTAAAAAGAGATTTTAATCAAACTATGTTTATGCGTTTAGCTTAGTATCATTACAAAACATTACAAAAGGATTCTACTGAACAAATCAGAATGACCAATACTTCCCAGCCTCTACTAATCCAGCCTTCATTGCTCTCAGCTAAAACCAATTGATTTGACGAAGAGCTAGAATGCTTGAATTGGGCTGAATGCTTTGCATCAAGGCTTTCATGAAGCACAACAAATAAAGATGGTCAAGTTGGTCAGATTACATTGTTACAGATGCAGGGAACTCATTAGCCACACTCTTTTGCTGAATCCATTGAGAAATGGCTCAAAAGTTAAATGGAGATCAGAATGTTAAATCCGTTGCTAGTAAAGCTGGATTAGACCAAGCCATTTAAGCATATCACCAAGTCAGGCTTCCCATTCCTCTCCTAAATTGTCTCAGACAGTTGCCCACCTGCAAGTGAGCCCTCTTCAGGAGTAGGGCATGTCCTGGTGTTCATCACCTGAGAGCATGAAGAATACCTGTGTCCAGTGGACAGGCTAGCTGAGATGGGCACCAACAACTTAATATTATTCTTCTGGAAATTCCACCAAAAGAACCCAGCAGAGATAGATGCTTTAGTTAATAATTCTAAGAACCTGGGAATTCCTAATCTATGGGCCAAGGCTAGAAAGGCATAAGAGAAAAGAATCCCCATCTCACCACACATCTCAGTGCTTTGCCGAAGAACTTAACTTTTCAGTTTTTAGTCATCTTTAGGTATAGAAATGGAAGTAGTTTTTACCTTTAAAACAAATATTATGTTAGAGATCATTTGAGATGCACTATTGAATTGATATCTCCAATGTTGATATGGCAATTTACCAACTAATGCCTTTTCTTTTCCCAGCGATGGCCAGATTATATTAATACAAATGACAAAATACACCTACAGTGTCTCTTGCTTGATGACAAGGTTCAAATTAGAGACTTAAATAAAACATGGTAAAGGAAACTTGGAAATAACTTCAAACAGTTGTTTCAATGCTGTCTACATATCAATTGCCTGATGAGCTTTAAAAAAATAAATATTATAGGTAATCCCCATTATTCCCAAAAGTTCTGATTTAATTGGTCTAAGGTGTAGCTATGACATCTGTACTAGAAGATTCCCCAGAAAGGCCTGCAAATTTGTGAAAGGGGCTCTCCTAGCAGGTACAACCCCAGGCTAGCCACACAGGTGTGGCTCAAGCCACACACCTTGCAGCCCCCACCTTCCTCTTTGGTCAGCACTATGGGGGAGGCAAGAGTCCACTCCTATCCTCTTAGGTCCCAAGTGGGTCTCAGAAATATATTGAAATAAGATAGATCAACTTAAGACAAACATATAAATTTATTTAATAAAGTTGTATGTAGCATAGGAGCCCTCATAAAAAAATAAAGGCCCAGGAAACTAGTCAGAATTGATCCCTGACAAGGAACAGGAAGTCATGAAATGTGTCTGGGCAAGGGAGCCTGGGCTAGGGTAGTTAATTGGAAATAATGAGGAGGATGAGGTCTGCTTTAATGGGTTTTGCTTGCACAGATTTCCCTTGGCTTAAACTTCCTGTCTTTGGTGACAAGAATACTATTCTTTGTGGTTTAGGGACGACATCTTTCATGTGAGAATTTCATCTCTGGCTTCTAAGCTCAAGGTGATATATTGTGCTTGTTTATTAAATTGTCTTTCATTCAGAATAGTCATTTTGCCAGACACCATATTTGGAATGGCATACTTTTAATTTGTTTGGTACAAAACCATGTAAGCATTCATAGCAGTTAAACTCCCCACATCTTCCTCCATAGATGTGGACAGCAAAGCCCTAAAGTTCAATGGACTCTTTTCTCCTAGTGGAATATGAAGTCCTGAGGTGCCTCATGTTCTTGTGCACATGCATTAGTTTTCTAGGGCTTTGATAAGAAATGACCACAAATGGGTGGCTTTCCACAACAAAAAGTGGCTCTTGAATTAAAAACTGCAAAACAAGTGTTAGAAGGACCATATCCTCTGAGACTGTAGGGGAGGATTCGCTGCCTTCCTCAATTTCTAGTAGCTCCAGGAATTTCTTGTGGAAGTTTCATTTCAGTCTTGTCTCCATCTTTACCTGTTAGCCTTCTGTCTTTGTCTATGTCCACATTTCCCTTTTTTTCTTTCTTTTTTTTTTGAGACAGGGTCTTGCTTTGAGTTCAGGCTAGCCCTGAGCTCATTATGTAGTCCAGACAAGCCTGGAACTCAGCAATCCTCCTTGCCTCTGCTTCCTGAGTTCTGAGATTACAGGCATGAGCCACCATGCCCTGCATTGTTGTATATGGTACTGATTGCTGGTGGGTGTGAGTCACCACCCCCGGTATTGTTGTATGTGGTTACCGGGATGGAATTAGGGACCTTGCAGTTGTTAGGCAGGCGTTGGAACCACTGAGCTAAATCATGGGGCTGCACATTTCCCTCTTTTAATAAGGAGACCAATCATATCAGATTAAAGGCCCACACTATTCCAATATGATGATTTTTACCTTAACTAGTTATTTCTACAATGATCCTCTTTTCAAATAAAATCACATTGAGGTCCTGGAAGGAGGGTGCCTAAGGTTTTGACATATAATATGGGGGACATAATTCAACCCCTAACGGTGTACAATTTGCATTTTCTTCAATTATAGATCATATGGTATCTATTTCCATGGTTTCTTTGCCCACTATCCATAATGAACCACAGCAGAGTAGTCCCATTTAAGGGTCCATTTTATACCTTGTAGCCTCTGAAACTTCATGTAGCTCTAGAAGTGATGGATCTGTGTAGTTCACCTCATACTGTCATTTTTAATATGAAAAATAATTATTAGGCATGCAGAATTTTTGTGTTCACTTAATCAGCATTGGAAGCCAAGTTACCAGCTGGTTGCTTAAAGAGAAGAGAAGACAGAGCTGTTGGAATGGGAGGTAGTTTTACAGCTTGGACATTTGGTGGTTTATGCATAGCACTCTACTTACAAAGGCAATCAGAAGGGTCCCTATTCTTGGTCAATGCCCTGTCTCTGACAATCGACTTCTCTCCTTGTCTGACCGAATGTGCCACCATGCCCACTGTGCATCTATATACTCATCTCTTCAATCTGGTTAATATTCAGTCTTACTGCCTGGGGAACCATTGAGAGCTCTAAGTTACTCATCAACCTCTGCTGTGATCCATGAGGAATTCTGTAGAGTTTAACTCTCAGAGGGGAACTTCATTCTAAGGCTTGATGGCCCAAAGTGACAGCGGAAGAGCTGAAAAGCTTCCCCTGTTCTAAAGAGCAAAGAGTGAATGTTGGTGGAGTAGAAAAAGGGAAGTGAGGGGTCCCAGCAAAGGGCCCACCCATCTTGTTGGGACAAGATACTGCAAACTCTCAGGAACATGGGGCAAGAACAAGGAAGCCAAGAGTGAAAGCCAAGCTCAGTTCAACTTCCTCATTTTCCCTAGAGCCAGTTCTTTCTTTTCTTTTTAGTGCATGTTTGTGGTACATGCAGGTTAGAATCACCTTGGGGAGTGGGTACATGTATGTAATACCACTTCTTTCTTTTTTTTTAGCTCCCTTTCTCTGCCTCCCACTTCCTTTCTCTCCTAAATCCCCCTTCTCTAGAGCCAGTTCTTAGAGTAGCCTCCTTTCTTTTCACAAAGAGCAGCCAGTGAAAACTGAGATGACAACTGTATTTTGTTTCATGCTTAAAGCCATCTTGAATCTGAGGCAGAATACTAATGGAAAAGGCTCAGTATCTCATTACCAATCCTCATGGGTATGGAGTCTCCAGAAAAAATAAATATTTGAATAGATGATGATAATAGGTATGACATTTTATAATCAGCATTCCACATGCATTTTTGTTGATTTTTCATTTAAACTAGCTAGGACGTCAGAGTAAAATTTGCAACCATTATATA
>PVIC010058934.1:0-10249 GCA_004025085.1 Thryonomys swinderianus | reverse complement strand
TTTTTTTTTTTTTTTTTTGAGACAGGGTCTCGCTTTGTAGTTCAGGCTGGCCCTGAGCTCACTATGTAGCCCAGGCAAGCCTGGAACTCAGCAATCCTCCTGCCTCTGCCTCCGAGTGCTGGGATTACAGGCATGAGCCACCACGCCCGGCATTGTGGTATGCGGTGTTGATTGTTGGTGGGCGTGAGTCTCCACACCCAGCATTATATGTGGTTACTGGGGATCGAACTCAGGACCTTGCGCTTGCGAGGCAGGCACCGGAACCACTGAGCTAACCCTCCGGCCCCAAGTGTCACTTTTTTGAGCACTGACACTTAGCTCCTGAGTGTGTCCTCTAGCTCTACTAAATTTTTCTCTTACTTCTCACTTGATGTGTCCTGAAAAAGTTTTTTTCTGTTGCAGGAGTCAGTGAACCCACAAATTTCCTTTACAAAAAGAGTTAGGTAAGTTCTTTGTTTTTATTTTAGCCTCAGGGACTCTCAGACTCTACCCAGCGTCATTTTTTTCTTCATTTTAGATATTTACTCTTTCCCCTCATTACTTTCCCCTACCACTTTAAGTTTTTCCTATTTCACAAAATCGATCATACACTCTAGAACTTATTCACATCTACAGGTTCTCATACTAGAGAAAAGACACAGTATTTATCTATCTGTGACCTGTTTATTTCACTTATCAGTGTGTCCTCAAGGTGTGTCCATTGGCGCATAAATGACTCAAACGTGTTGTTCTTCATGGTGGAGTAATACTCCATTTTATGAAAAAAAAAAACACATCATCTTTATCCAGTCTCCAGTTGATGGGCATCTGGGTTGTTTCCAAGATTGGGCTATCACAAACTGAGCTGCCATGAACATGGGTGCACATATGTCTTTACGATATTCTTTTAATTCTTTCAAGTATATTCCTAGATCAGTGTGGAGATTCCTCAGAAAACTAGGATTACAGGTCCCATTTGACCCTGCTATTCTCCTGCTAGGAATATACTCGGAGACATTTATCTTGATGACCACGAAGGGATTATGAAGAGGCGTGGAGACCACAGAGACTTCGACTCTAGTAAGCTCAGCCAAAAGGCTTTTTTTTTCTTTCTTTTTTCTCTTCTCTTCTCTCTCACTCTCTCTGTTTCATATCCTTTTACTTTCTTCCTGCCATGTCTTGTCAGGGAGATGTGAGGAACTGGAAAATGAGCAGCCTAGTATATCTCACTGTGTGGGAGCAAGGACGGGAAAGAACGTGCCTCCTGTTTTCTCTGATGTGTGCTCCAGACATTTTAAACCTTGTGAGTTCCATGCATGTGTGTGCATGTGTGTATGAACCCATGTGTGTGCTACAGATCTCCAGATATAAGGATCATCATGCTTGATGTTTCAGTAAAATCCAGCTCTTATGTATAACACTTTTTCCTGCTTTCTTGATCTGTCAGTAAAGGTTAAAGTAGATTTCTGTGTGACTAGTAAGTTTGCCTATACTCATTAGTCATGGATAGAAAATAGAGCTGAGCCACCCATTGTGTGGGGGTGGGGGTGGGGTGGGGTCTGGCTCTGGAGTAACAGGGCAAAGCTGCTACCCTGAGCAGTTCTAGAGCAGCTTGACCCTGGCATTGGGAGGATCATACACGGGGGTTCGCCCTGTTTGGGTGCCCCACTGTTCCATACAGCAGGACCCTGGGGTGAGGCTCTGGCTGCTTGAACTGAAGGAGGCATCTTGTCTTTCTTCCTTCTTCCTTTTTTTTTTTAATCTCTTTCCATATCCACACAAGACAGACTATAAAGGCATATAATAGATCTTCTATGATTATGGGTAATTCGATGTCTGTCCTCAAATCATTACCTTCAGCTTGTAATTTAAAAATGTAGGATCAATTTAGGATAAAAGATTTTAAAAACTGATTTTTTTTCTCCAAAGGTAAATTAGGGTAAAAAGACAAGGGCTTGAGGCTTTCTCTCTCTCTCTCTCTCTCTCTCTCTTTCTCTCTCTTGCCTCCCTGGTACCAGGGATCAAACTCAAGATCTTAATGCTGCGCATGGTGGCTCACGCCTGTAATCCCAGCACTCGGGAGGCAGAGGCAGGAGGATTGCTGTGAGTTCCACATTAGCCTGGGCTACATAGTGAGCTCAGGGTCAGCCTGAACTACAAAGTCAGACTCTGTCTCAAAAAAAAAAAAAAAAAAAAAAAAAAAAAACCTTGCAGGACACCCCTGAGCTAAATCCCCAGGCCCTAATGCTCTTCTTTCTTTTCCCCTTCTGAATCTGGTTGGTTATAAGTCTATAGTATATAACTAACAACAAAGGTATTCAGAGTATCTAAAGTATTTTTAATACTGTCATATATATATAAAAGGAGAGGTAATTGACAGTCCTAGGAAAAAAATTCTTACTATCTTATAGTTATAAACCTGCAAGTATAAAAAAATGGTTCTTATAATTCAGCATAGGCAGCATGACTAAAATTGCAATTTAGCTTAATATAGTCATTTATTGTCTATCTCCCTGTTTGTCTGGTTTAGTTGTTGATTAAAAGTACCTACACATTCTTTGCTAAAAAAAATTCTTTTGAGTTCAACAATTTCTTTTCCTTTTTTTAATTTTTTTTTTATTTTTGCCCTTACAGACTTCTGGCTTGGTTAGGGATTTCCAAATAAGAAGTTGATATTTTTAAGGATATCAAACTCAAAACATGTGGACTAATAGACTTAAGGCTTACAGAGGTCTAGCAAATGAAAGCTAAAGTAATATAAAGATTCTATGTGATTCCGGTTAATATGTATGTTTCTGTGTCTTAACTTTCAAGTATATATTACTTTCTAAAAGTTCTACTTAAAGTGGTTTATAAATAAGTAGACACTCATAGCCCAAATGCTTTTTGTTCATGTGACTTAATAGTGAGTTAATTAAAATTGGTTGGGTAAAATAAGAATGTCTTTAAAATTGGTGAGAACTTTTGATCCAGGTCATTAGCCAAACAAGATAATATTCATGAAAACTCGCTTTTATAAATACAATGTTGATTGTTGTCTGTGTATAATAAGAGATTTCATTTGGTTAAAATATATACAGCTTAAAAATGTCAACTGTTCTATACTTTGATTCTCATGAGTCATATAAAATAATGGTTAAAATGAATAAATAAGTGAATATAAATAAAATTAATGCTTATAAATGTTCAACATCTAAGTAATCAGTTACTAAATGTAAATTCAAGTATTTTTGACTGAGACTAAAAATATAATACATTTGGTTTATTAGTTTCTATCAATTATTAATATACTAAAGTTTTAAGACTGATTTCCTGATCTGACTAATTTATAATGTTATAATAATAACTATTTGTAAAAGTTCCCATGTATGGGGGCATTTGGGCCTGAGAAATTACTGAACAGAACTCCTCCCTATAGGCAAAAAAGCAGCTACCTAAACCAGTTTGCTTAAGTTTACTCCACCATTGGGTAGTTTCTACATCTTTCACCCCAGAGTCTTAATGAGCCCCTTCCCCCCCCCAAATTTTTTTTTTTGAGACAGGGTCTCTCTTTGTAGTTCAGGCTGGCCCTGAGCTCACTATGTAGCCCAGGCAAGCCTCGAACTCAGCAATCCTCCTGCCTCTGCCTCCGAGTGCTGGGATTACAGGCATGAGCCACCACTCCTGGCACTGTGGTGTGTGGTATTGATTGCTGGTGGGTGTGAGTCTCCACACCCAGCATTGTATGTGGTTACCGGGGATCGAACTCAGGACCTTGCGCTTGCCAGGCAGGCCCCAGAGCAACTGAGCTAACCCTCCGGCCCCCAACAAATGTTATTTTAAAAAATTAAGTTGTCTATAATTAAAATGTTAAGCTTTCTATGTCTAAAGCAATAAGTTTTAAGATAATAAAATTGTTTTGATTAAACTAGATTAGAAAACAAAGGTTTTTTATTTTCTTACAATAATTTATGTTTTCCATTGTAAACTTTTTAGTCACAAGAAAATTAAGTTTTAAAAGTTAAATATTATTTAAATGTTGACATAAAATGTTTTGATAATCAGGTTATGAATGGTTAAAAAACTAAAGTGTAATACATGAGAAGTAACTAAATAAGTGCTCTTTTACACAACATGCATTATATCTAAACTTAAGACATATAATGTGATCAAAATATTTAACTCAGTTTTAAACATCCAACAAAAAGCATAGTTGAAATTATATATAAATATAAAGTGTATATATCTTAGTTCACAAATATTTTGTTTATAAAAAATTTTGTTCACAAATGAAGCATTGGCAAAGTTTTATTTTTGCTTACAAATTCTGCATTAGGTGACCAACACAGCTATGGCCATCTTTTGTGCATGAATATGGCTATCTATCCCAGAATCATGGAACAAATTAAGTCTGTGAACCAAGCTACCACTAATCTATCTATCTACCTATCTATCTATCTATCTATCTATCTATCTATCTATCATCTACCTACCTACCTATCTATCTATCTATCTATCTATCTATCTAGATACAGAGATATATGAAATATGGTAGTCTGTAGCTGTATCTATAACATCAGGAAAAGAAAAATTTGTATAAATATTTTAATTATAAATGTACTTAGGCATCATGAGATTAATACAAGTTACCTTTGGCCCCTGCAATTACAAGAGGTACTCAAAGTGAAGTCAGTAGCTTCTAGACATTTGTTATTACAGTAAACTGCTAAAGTCTGTACAATTTTTTGACAGACTCTGGAGAGATACACACAGTCTGAGAGAAATAGTAATACTAAATTTAAAACTTGACTAAATATAAAAGAAAGACTACACATACTGTACCAGCCCTGCCAGCACCTCTAACTTCTAACCATAAAAAGTTCTGATTACCAATCAAAGGCAGACAACTCATTTTTTCTGACTTTTTTTTTGTTGTTGTTTTTTTGAGACAGGGTCTCGCTTTGTAGTTCAGGCTGGCCCTGAGCTCACTGTGTAGCCCAGGCAAGCCTTGAACTCAGCAATCCTCCTGTCTCTGCCTCCTGAGTGCTGGGATTACAGGCATGAGCCACCACACCCGGCATTGTGGTATGTGGTATGTGGTATTGATTGCTGGTGAGCGTGAGTCTCCACGTCCAGCATTGTATGTGGTTTCCGGGGATCAAACTCAGGGCCTTGCGCTTGCGAGGCAGGCACTGGAACCACTGAGCTAACCCTCCAGCCCCATTTTTTTCTGTCTTTTATACCACCCTCCAATGAGGGAATTAATGTTTTCCTTGACTGGACCCAGCAATATTCTAAAAATATTAACAGGACCGGAGGGTTAGCTCAGTGGTTCTGGCGCCTGTCTTGCAAGCGCAAGGACCTGAGTTTGATCCCCGGTAACCACATATAATGCTGGGCGTGGAGACACGCCCACCAACAATCAACACCGCATACCACAATGCCGGACGTGGTGGCTCACGCCTGTAATCCCAGCACTCGGGAGGCAGAGACAGGAGGATTGCTGAGTTCACGGCGGCTTGCCTGGGCACAATAGTGAGCTCAGGGCCAGCCTGAACTACAAAAGCGAGACCCTGTCCCCAAAAGGCAAAAAAAAATTAACAAAGTTGCGTGCTGCATTTATAGAAATTTTTCCACTTCTAGTACATTTGAACTACCAGGATAAGTATATCCTCTACAGGGAAACAATTTGATAAAGTTTCAAAATTTTATTAAACAGCTACAAAGTAACCAACAAATGTAAAGCTTACTACCAGGTCTGATATCACTCAATGACCAATAAATGAGACTGCTCATCATAAATGCCAGGGAAAATATTCTTCTCTAGCCACAGTTAATATACAAATATGTAAATGTAGAGATCCTGATCTACCACAAGCTCTTAAAACTCCCATGGTAAAATATAAATAGTTTATATTTATAAATATATAAATCAGTTTATAAATAAATATTCTCAAGTCTGGGATAAACATATCCAATTGACATTTATTATGAGACAACTCAGCTAATTAGCACCCTTCTTTTGGGAACTACAAAAAACTTATAGCTACCATAAATGGAGCAATGCCACCCAAAACACAGAGTGGAGTCCTACCTAACATGCTGTTGTGTTAAGAGATACTGACTTCTTTGCTACTGACTGTGGGTCAACAGACCCAAACAATATCTTGGTGGCTCTGTGACACAAAGCTATGGCTTTAGCTACTTCCAGGAAGGACAGGAAGATGTATATAAGGGTACACATGGGTCCAAGGGCACTGGTTTAAAACTATGGATCAACCAGCTAACCTACAAGTCTTTCGATAGTGATGGATCAGGTCAGTTTTTCACTTGTATGATTTTCTGGTCACTATCTTTATTCTCTAAATAAGACTTGAGTATGCAATGGTGTTACCCTCTAAAAGTGGCTCACCAAATAAGCATTACTGCATTTTGTGGTGCTTGTGTCTCCTTCTAGAGTTCGATTCTAGATTTTTCTCATCTTGAACAAAGGATTGAATGAAATGAGCAAAAAGAATTTATTTGAAAATTAAAAGTGAAAAGTGGGGGAAAAACTGTCTCTGCAGTGCAAGTTTGGGGCAAGTAAAAGAGAAACGGGTAAGATAAAAGGACACCCTGGAGAAACCAGGGCTGGATATCATAGGAAAAGGCATGATAGCAAGCTCATCTTGGCATCCGTGTCCTTTTATGCCACCCAAATCTCAAGAAATCCATGAGAACTTCTATATACAGGTCCTAAGGGGCAATGCTGGAATCTTGTGTTAGTTACTTTTCTGTTTTGCTAAGACAAAATACCTAATACCCAAAATTAGAGGAGAAAGGTTTGTTTGGCTTACATTTCATAGAAGCTTCAGTCCATAAGCCGTTAGCTCAAAGGTAGGGACTGGAAATAGACATGCACAGGAGGAACAATGTGGCATGCACAAGGAAGCAAAAGTAATGAGAGTTTAACAGCATCTTTCTTCCACAATCTTATTCATTCAGACTATAAAGATTATTGTGGTACCAAACCAATCACTCACATGTAGTGATTTGGTTATCAAATACCCTTAACCCCAGCATCACACATTCCAGCTTGAATTATTTCTGCAAAAGAAATTCATCTTCATAAGGCTTTGAGGTGACATCTAAACACAAATCATAACAGATCCCATGCCTCTCTTCCCAGCCAGTCTAACCTAGGCCTATTTCCTATCTCATTTCCCCCCAAGCAACATAAATCCCCATAACTATTTATGGCTGCCAAAGGAGTGGAGGTATCTCTCTTCTACAGCTCCTTCAATCCGGAAGGGACTATAGACAGCCTACTGGGGAATATGCTCTTTCCATCTACCTTGGGGTACTGTGCCTGGGTTGAAGAAACAAAGCCTGCCAGAAAACAGTGTGAGTTAGTGACCATTGAGCTGCCTGTTTGAAAGGAGAAGGAAATTTTCTATTAACCCAAATATGAAAAACAAGTCAGATTTCCACACTACCTGTAACAGCACTGGAGTCTTGTTTTTTTAGTTTGGTTTGGTTTTTACGAGAAATCTCAGGTCATCCAGAATCTCCCAGGAGTAGCTTTCTCTAGCTTTCTCCTTTTGGATGATCTTTTTCAGACAATTCAGGTGGGACTGGCTTTATTCTAGAAAGATGAATCCAATAATGTATCCTTTTCACTTTTACTGCAGTGTGTATGGTAAGGATCACTCCGAAGGGCCCTTTCATTTTGACTTTAATTGGTCAGTGGGTGTAACCTCTCTCCATGTTTATATAAGCACTTGATCCCAGATGGACAGTAGGTGGTCCCCTGGGTCAAGAGGTGGAAGAATTCTGTTTCCATACATTTAGATAGCTTATTGTACTTGGCTCAGATTAATGAGCTATTGTTAAAAGTCTCATAGTCTCTGGGTCTATTATCATATCAGAAGATAGAAATGGCCTCTGATATAACATCTCAAATGGGCCCAAACTTAGCCCAGTTCTGAGCATGTTACGTACCTTTATGAGTGCTATTAGCAGCAGTCAGAGCCAGGACTTAGACAATTCTTGGCAATGTTTGGCCAGGGCTCACTTTAGGGTCTGCTCAGCTCTCTCTACCTTTCCAGATAATTGAAGCCGCCAGATGGAATGGAAGTGGTACTTCTTTCTTAAAGGCTTTGTCTTGCCACTCCCTGAATTATTTGGGATTAAAGGGAAGGTCCGTTGTCACTCTAGAGACTAGACTAGTCCAAATCTGGAAATGATTTCCTTAACTAGTACCCTGACTACCTCCATAACCTTTTCTGAAAGCATAGGAAAGGCTTCAGTTAAACCTGTAGAGGTGTCCTGAACCAGCATTTGTTCAGATCCTCCCTATGGTGGTATTTGGGTAAAGTCTAATTACCAGTCCTTCCCTGTCTTTACAGTTCTAATAAAGGAGGTGGTTTGGGCTTGCCTGGGTTATTGCAAGTACTGAATGGGCAAGCTTTTGAGACTTTTTGTGTGGTTGCTGTTACTTCTAGTCCTGTGAAAACTCAAATGACCATATTCAATGTAGCATCTCTACCCATATGGGAAGAGTTATGAAGTGTTTTGGTAGCCTTGCATTATGGCCCTCAAAGAAGGATGAGTTTGTTTTCTAAATACCACCAGAGCCTCTTCATAATTTCTGAGTCCCATTTATCTTGCTGGGGCATATAGACTGGTTTTAATGGTTCCTCAGAAAGTGGAAGTAAGTGTGGAGTTTTAAGGAGCTGTAAAACTGCCCTTTTCTTCCCTATCAGCCTTCTGATTTCTCAAGGTTACTTTGGACATGTCTTTCTGGTGATCTTTACAATGTACAACTGTGCTCAGCTTGAGGAAATGAACTGCCTCTAGGAGTTGTAGAATTTCCTGGCTTTGCTGTATAGATAACTGAAAAAGCTATTTGCATCAGTGAGCCACGTTTCTTCAGGAGAAGATCACTGATATCCTGCCTACTTATATAGGTCTAGGAGATAGCTCGTTCACAAGAGTGGCTAACTTTTGGGCCCACAGGCATCAAAGAAACAGGGTTAATAGTAGTGCAAGGTTTTATAATAACCTCAGGGATGACTAAGAGCATATCCTGACACTTAGTAAGCCATTCCCTTGTTATCCACAAGTAACCTTTTGTCTCCAGAATAGCACTGACTTGATAGGGAGTTAGGACTTCTAGTCTGCTCCAAAGTTAATTTTGCAACTCCTTCTGTTAGGACAGCTGCAAAGAATCTCTAGTTAGAGTGCCCCTTGACCTCAGCTATGGCTGTAGGTTCAGAGAAGGGCTTTCTAGAGAAATAAGTCATAACAGAATGAAGTAACTGATTTGGCTTATGCATGACATCTAAGGTTACCCAGGATTCCTTGAAGGAAATGGAAATACTCATGGACAGGGGTATTGCAGGTTCTCCTGAGTCTCTTCAGTTGTCAGAACAAGAAATGAGGGCTCTGGCTGGCCTAGCCCCTCTCTAGGAGCAAGGAGAGTCAGCTCTTTAACGCCTTGACTCAGGCACATTAGCTGCCTTACACATGGAACAGAGCCTAGGAGGAAGTCTGATGTAATCTGGTGCCCAGTGTCCAAGACTCTTGAACTTAAAAACTCTTTTCCCAGTTGTCCCTGTTTTTTTCTTAAATTACCTGAGGGGGTTTAAATCATCACTAATTACAATAACCATAATCTTAGTCTTCTTCTTTTGTCTCTCCTCTGGGTCCCAACTGTTGAACACAGAAAAGGCTATGTCCAGCAATTGAGATGTAGGCCCATATGAAATTTTTGTAGTGTACTCCAAATATCTGGGCTGATTGACAGATAAAATAATGTCTCACTAGTACTTCTCTCCTTTGAGAAGAAGGTTCTATATTAGTATATTTACAACTCAGCAAATCTCTTTATCTCCTTGGTAAAACCAGCTAGTATATCACACATCTTTCTAAGCCCCTTACTAGTACACACAATTTGGTTCTGTTAAAGGGGGAATAGTCATTCCAAGGTGATTTCTTTCTCTTTTTAAAGCACACTTCATTTGTGTAGTACCTAGTCTATAGGCGCAACTATATTGCACTAGTAGATAAGCTAATTTAGATTGTCAGGATTAAACTTTTTCTGCTCATCAAGAATATGACCTTGGGGACCGGAGGGTTAGCTCAGTGGTTCCGGCGCCTGCCTCGCAAGCGCAAGGTCCTGAGTTCAATCCCCGGAAACCACATACAATGCTGGGCGTGGAGACTCACGCCCACCAGCAATCAACACCACATACCACAATGCCAGACGTGGTGGCTCACGCCTGTAATCCCAGCACTCGGGAGGCAGAGA
>PVIC010058933.1:0-10241 GCA_004025085.1 Thryonomys swinderianus | reverse complement strand
TATCAAAATCAGAACGGTAACATCTAAAATATTAAAGATAGAAATTACATTCAGCTCTGCTATGTTCCTTCTATGTATTTTCCTGAAATAGTTGAAAACACCATATTTAGCAGCACAGCTCACTACGGTCGCAAAATCTTGGGAATGGGCTATATATTAGCAGATGAATAGCGAAAAAGGTGTGACATTTATATACAATGCAGCACTACTCTACCATGAAGGAGGATAAACTTGAGCTACTTATATGAAAATGGCTGCACCATGAGACCACAGTATTAAGTGAAATAAATCAGACAGAAAAGCTTAAATATTATATGATTTCTCTAATATGAGAATCCCAAAATAAATAAATTAAAGAACAATATAAGAGACTGACAATACGAAACAGGCAATTAGGTCTTTCGCAAGAGAGAAGTTGGGAGAGGGCAGTAATGGAGGGGAAGGTAACGAAGAATTTAAACGTGTTATACACATGAACCAACTCCCCCGATGCCTATAATTATGTACCATAAACATGTACTCGTAGAAATTATAATTAATAAAAAAGAACGAATACGAATTCCTCAAGACACTCTGGACATAGTGTTTCAGAGTAACCAATGCACCCTTAAGGCAAGTACTGGACAAGCCCTGACAAGGCTGTGTTCCATGGGACAGGGTATTGTGGCATGCATCTACATGATCTTTCTCTGAGCTGGCTGGGTCGTGGGTGTGTGGCACTGGGATTAAGGGTGTGTGGTACTGATCCACTGATTGGTCTAACAATTCTGGGTGTGGCTGAATAGGTTTACTGCAGACATAACTCCTGCTTTGGTGTAAATGGGCCAATGAGTAGCCTAGATGGAATGTAGAAGGAAAGGGGGCTTCCTGCTTTGCTGCTACCTCCTGCCTGCCCTGCCTTGGGCTGTTTCTCCTCTGCAATGCCCCTCTCCATGCCATAATACCTGGGAACTAGCCAACTTTGGACTGAAGACTACAACTGTGAGTTTGAATAAACCTTCCCTCTTTTAACTTGTGGATGTCAGATATTTTTCTCCAAGCAATGAGAAAAGTAACTAAAATGCAGGGATTGCGAGGAATCTTTACTTTGCCTTTTTTGGGTGAAAAAGAGATTGTGAAGATGATTTTAGTTTTATTTTCCCTATGATTTCAGAAGTCTCCTTAAGGTATGAGGATGTTCATGGATTTGTATGCTAATGAGAAGTATGGCAGAAAAAGACAATCCTGCAGAGGTTAATAAAGAAAAAAGGAGATAATGAGGTAGTATATGAGATTCCTCCCTCCATTACTAACCTGAGTTGCAGTATAAAGCCTTCTGTTTAGGTGGGAATTACCATGGACCTTCCCAGGAAGCACCAGTTAATGGCCACAATTTATTGAATGTTCCTTATTCTCCAGCCTTGTCCTTAGATCATTGCATTTCATTTTCACAAGTGTCTTATGAGGTCGATTCTGTTCTAACAGCAGAAGCAGAAGCAGAGACTCTGGTCAGTACTAGGACTGAGATGTGCCGGTAATCAGACCTGCACCAGACTGACTCCTAGTGAAGCGACAATTTCCCAGTTGCCTAGAAGTATTCAGGAAAAAAATAAATCTTTAAAATTTGTTATCTAAGGGGCTGGGGATTTAGCTTAAGTGGTACTGTACCATCCCTGGTACCAGAAAAATGAAAAAAACTAGTTATCTACATAAAAGTGGCACTAGTCTCCTAGCTTGCTTCGGTAAGTGATACAGAAATCCTTAACATTTTCACTGGTGATCTCAATGGGGCTTCATCAAATGAGAGGGAGAAGGCTTTTCAGTTGTGCTGCTTTGAACATGACAATGCTGTGCGGTGATGAAGACGTGAGTGGAGGCTTTTTTTTTTTTTTGAGACAGGGTCTTGCTTTGTAGTTCAGGCTGGCCCTGAGCTCACTATGTAGCCCAGGCAAGCCTCCAACTCAGCAATCCTCCTGCCTCTGCCTCCTGAGTGCTGGGATTACAGGCGTGAGCCACCACGCCCGGCACTGTGGTATGTGGTATTGATTGCTGGTGGGCGTGAGTCACCATGCCCAGCATTGTATGTGGTCACTGGGATCGAACTCAGGACCTTGCACTTGCAAGGCAGGTGCTGGAACCCCTGGGCTAAATCTCCAGCCCCAAGAGGCTTTTTTCCATTAAAAGAAGACTTTCCACTTTAGCTCAGTGTTCTGGCATCTGCCTGGCAAGCACAAGGTCCAGAGTTCGATCCCCGGTATGACATACCACAATGCCGGGTGTGGTAGCTCACTTTCCAGCACTTGGGAGGCAGAGGCAGGAGGATGACTTCAAGGCCTGGGCTACATAGTGACATCAGGGCCAGCCTGAACTACAAAGTGAGATCCTCTCTCAAAAAACTAAAAGTATTTTTTAAAAATTACAAAAATAAAAAGACTTGCCATAGTCTGTCTGTCTGTCTGTCTGTCTGTCTCTCTCTTTCTCTCTTTCAGCAACCAAGTATAGTATAAAGAGGATCAGCCTCAAGTCCGTGGAGGCTAGAACTTAGCTTGCACCTGGGGACCTGTTTGTGTGGCTAAGTCTGTGAAAGCCAATACAAAAGAGCCTGTTGGCCTGAGGGTGACTCTGAAGCTCTTCCTTTAAACAGGTAGACTTAATTCAGAACACTTGTTATAACAGATAAAAACACTACAGGAACAGAAATAAGTCTCAGCCAATCAGAAACATGCCTCAGCTGATTTACAACTCATGACCTCCCTCAGACCGTTGCAAAGAAGGCAAGTGCTTAGTTGTAGCAATTTCTTTGCTTTGGTGTTCCACTGCTCAGCTCTGAACCCCTTCTGGTTGTGAGTGTTTCCTGCTCATGAATCTTTCTTTGGCCAAATGAGCTTTGTTAAATTTAATATGTCTGAGATTTTTCAACAAGTCTGAAAGGTGGTCCAAGGGGGAAATCTTGACCCAGGGACCAACTAGATCTGAAAGGACACTATTCTTCCTTGCTTGGTGAAATGCCTTGAGCACTGCCAAGAATGAGAGGGAGAAGCAGTTTCAGCCACTTTGCTTTGGACATGACAGTGACATGTGGGGACGAAGATGTGAGCTGAGAACTATGTTGGACCCCAGATCTCCTGCTTTGGGCGGCAACACCACATGATGGTCCCTTCTTTAGAGAAGCACATTCCCAATGCAGGGCGAGCGTCTGAGTTTTGGCTCCAGCAGTGAGACGTCAGTGAGCAGATCTGCCGCATACAGTGGAGAAGCCCCTGGGTCCCTAATGTCTTAGCAGAGGGAGCCCTGGGAGTAGACATCGAATAGGCGTTGCCCATGGTAGCAAGCACGGGCCATTGTTTGCACCCTGGTTAACAGAGGGAATACTTCAGTAATGTGTTGAAGAGTGTGTACATGTTGCCCTGAAATGCTGAATCTTCTCACTGGGGATTAGGGATGACTTTAAAGATCATCTCTTTAAAGACACAGCCAACACTGAGATCTCCCTGCCACGGGTCACCCAGCCTACTTCAGTGAATCTGACACTAGGATTCTCTATTTTCTGAAGCAACTCGTTCTGTGCTTAGAAAATATTACTAACAGGGTATTCTGAAAGTGAGCCCTAACTTTATTTCCCTATAATACTTATTCCTTGGACTAAGTTCTCGAGCTGAAAGTATAGACTAAACCCAACCTTGCACAAATTACCTTTTAAAATTGAAAAGCAGCAGAGCAACCATCTATCATCTACCCATCTGTCTGTCTCTCTCTGTTGCCTGTCTATCCTCTGGACAAGGGTTTTCAAGACACGGTCATTGTAAGTCACTACACTGTTCAGGCTGGGCTTCGATTTTTGATTCTTTTGCCTCTGCCTCCCCAGAGCACTGGGATTATAGGCGTTCCCCACCACGCCCACTTGAGACATCTCTTTTGAGTGCTCAGGTTAATCCAGGGCCTTTCTTTCTTTGACCTCTTTGCGGTTGTCTTTCTTGTAAGACGCAACAGCCTGCGCTGAGTGCCATACTTCCGGGGCAAGTGAGTGTCAGTCATGCCATCCTGCTCCTGCAGGCCAAGTTCACGCTGGCTGGCTTGTTTCTTCTCGCAGTGGAAACTTCTTCATGGGTGTGTACTGATAGGACTGCTGGCTGCGTTCCCTGAATCATTTTCACATGAGGTATTGCCAAACCCTCCTTTTGCTTTCTGAAATACCCTCAGGGACATCTTCTAGCAACAGCATGAATCATCTATCCAGTCTTACTAAACCCCTCTGCTTCCCATTCAAGACAATCTAATGTTTTCATCCTCACATTGTGTCTTTTCATAGAGGACAGATAATTATCTTTTTTAAGTGATAGAGAAGGTGCCAGATTTAGCAGATAGTCAATGCTATGAAAATGTAAAGGCGGCACAAGGACTGCAGGGATTTTTTGATTTTCATGTAAGATTTAGACTAAAGTTTTCAATATCTTTACTATTTCAACTCTGAAGACAACACTGAAGATTCCTGAAGATAGTGAAGAAATGGTGTACTTTTGTGTCTCTGGGATTGGACCTGGGGCCCTGCGTTAAGCATGTTCTCTAAACTGTATATAAAGACTACATTTTGAAGACTGTCAGGGAAATAACTATATTTAATGTCACAAAGCCTAGGTTTTAAAATGAGTAGACTTCACTTCCTAGTCTTTTTCAGTATGAAAAAGATTAAAATTAGATTCATGTTAGCGATATTAAGGAGATTTATAGCAGCTTTCAAAATACCAAACTATTTCCATTTTACCTAAGTTTTGTTTAGATAAGTGCTTACAACCTCAGAAATCAAAATTACACAAGAAAAATGTCAGGTCTGAGATTACACTGCTTGGAACAGCTAGTGTTTGAGATCTGGCATGGGATGAGGAATTTATAAAATTCTCACAAACATGTGAAATTCTGGGTTTAAAAAAACATATCTAGCCGGGTGTGGTGGCTCACACCTGTAATCCCAGCACTCGGGAGGCAGAGACAGGAGGATTGCTGAGTTCGAGGCTTACCTGGGCTACATAGTGAGCTCAGGGCCAGCCTGAACTACAAAGCAAGACTCTGTCTCAAAAAACAAACAAACAAACAACAACAAAAAACATATCTAAGGGCCAGAGATTCAGCTCAGTGATCCCAGTGTCTGCCTTGTAAACTCAAGGTCTCGAGTTCAATCCCTGTTAACCACACACCACAGTGCCAGGCATGGTGGCTCATGCCTGTAATCCCAGCACTCGGGAAGCAGAGGCAGGGGGATTGCTGAGTTTGAGGCTTGCCTGGGCTACAAAGCAAGACCCTGTCCCCCCCCCAAAAAAAAAGAACAGAAAAGCTGTATCTGGGTAACTTTATATCTCACAAATAATTCAGCTGAAACTAGTTTATTAGCCTGAAACAAATTGCTTCATTCTTCATAATTTTTTGGAACTGAAACCATTTTATATTTTTTCTTTTCTTTTCTTTCTTTCTTTTCTTTTCTTTTCTTTTTTTTTTTTTTTTTGAGATAGGGTTTTGCTATACAGTTTAGGCTGGCCTTGAATTTACTCCGTAGAGCAGGCTAGTTTCAAACTCCTTGCCTTGTGTCCCAAGTGCTAGCACCATGGGGAAGGTCGCCACCATTCCCAGCCCTAACCTCGGGCCCTCACCCGGAGGCCAGTACTGGAGGCAGGTTTCTCCGGTGGAGCTGGCAGGGACAAGCAGAGTGCTGTGAAATGTGGGCTGAGGGCCATTGCCTGTGGCCTCCCCTCACCCACTCAGGGGCAGCGCGCACACCTCTCCCTGGTCCAGCCTCGCTCAGTGGCAGCGATCAAGCCCAAGAAAGGCCAGCTAAGCACAGGACACTGGCCACTTTGGAGGGTCCAAAGTTTCCCTCTTGCTGGGAAAGAGGGTATCATTCCTGAGGGATAAGCAGGTTCTCTCGGGTCAGCAGGAGAAGGAGTCACAGGACCAGGCTGGTCTGTGCGGGACTGTAGAGCTGTGAACCACTCAGGGGGCCAGATGGCCTCTGGGACCACAGCACCTGGCTTCCAGGCTCCACCACACATGGAGGCTGTTTCTCTTCCAGCCTCTTCCAGTGTACTCTCCCCTCTTTCTCTTTTTCTCTGAGGGACTCTTCATTTGTTCTGGAGGTGGGAAGAACTGTACCTGAATTTCTGTCTTCACTTGTGCCAGTGGCTGTCACTGCTGTATTAATATACTGGAACCTCCCGAGTGACGATAATGGAGCCCAACCACACCAGCAAAGAATGACAGCTCGCCAGGGAGGTCCCAGGCAAGTGGCAGGCAGGGCAGAGATCACACAGGCTTTACCCTTTGAGGTTCTCAACAACAAAATGACTTTGGAGAGGATAGCAGTGGATACCTGTAGATGGAACCGGGAGCATACAACTACATACTGAGCCCAAGACTCTGGAAAACCGAGTCATTCCAGGTGCAGGTGGCTGAAGGTGCCAGGGAGCCCCCAGACCACCAGTGCTGGAGGGTGATGTGATGCAGTCTTTGTTCCTTGTTTGCTCTGCTTTCTCTTAGTTCCCGTTCCATAGATAACCACCTGTTGCATGCTGTCCTGGTTATAAAAGTCCTCAAGACTAAGATGTTTTCTTACAACATGGAGCTGTCTCCTCCAAATGTAATGGTTAACTGTGTCTGTCTTTTTTTTACAAATAATGAGATTCACTTCCTTCTCTCTTAGGTTTGACCTATAGCCTATGACTCTGTTTTACTGCTGTAGGAATCTGTTTCCAACCCAGTAAAGTAACCATTAGCTGCTAGATTTTGGTCAATCTCATTGTGTCTGTGATCATATCCCCAGTTCCCCTCCTCAAAGAAGGAGACTCTAGGCAGAGACAGGCGGATTGCTGAGTTCGAGGCTTGCCTGGGCTACATAGTGAGCTCAGAGCCAGCCTGAACTACAAAGCGAGACCCTGTCTCAAAAAACAAAAACAAAAAAAAAGAAGGAGACTCTCTGAGATGCCATATAATTAATAACCATGAGTGTTTATACAAGTACCTCTTCCAGGTTAAATAGGTGAGATGAAGGAAAACCCATAAAAACAAAGATGGCATATGTAATTAAACTGTGTGAGTTATTGGAGGCAATAAAATATTGCTAATGTTTGCAATATCTTTTGGGGGGAGGGAATTATGATTGAACTCTAGACCTCTCACTGAGTTATGGCCCCAGCCCTTTAAAAAATTTTTTATGATGACCTCCTTGTCTTAGTTACTTTTCTCCTTGCTGAGATAAAATAACCAACACCTAAAGTTAGAGGAGTAAAGATTTATTCTGGCTCACAGTTTGTAGAGGTTTTTGGTTCATAATCAGCTGGCTCCAAGACAAGCGCATCATGGCAGAGGAGAAACAGTTCATGGTGTGGAAGGCAGAAGGCAGGGGCTAAAAAAAGCAGCAAGCCTTCTCTGCCACTTACATTCTATCCAGCCTACTAGGATTCATTAGGTGATACAGCCCTAATTCTGGCATTGCATACTGAAGTGATCCCAATATCACATCCTTCATCCCAGCACCACACACTCTAGATCCAGCCCCCTCTGAAAAACTCTACCAATGAATGACCAATAAGGCTTTGGAGGGATATCTAGATACAAGCCATTGCCACTACTGAACTTCTCAATTTTCCAGAGTTCACTTGAGTTTGTGATCCTTCTGTTTCCCAGGGATTTGGAATTATAGGTTTGTTGTACACCATACCAGGCAGGCTTTTTTTTTTTTTTTGAGATGTTTTTGCTAAATTGCCTTGAGCTCTGTGATTCTCCTGCCTCAGCCTCCCCTGCAAATGGGATTATAGGGATAGGGGCTTAATACCATGTTTTGGATCTTTCCTCTTAGGTGTCATCTATTGATCTCACACTATGGGAGTTGAGGGCTGAGCAGGGGCTTTTCCCCTCGTGGGCCCTGCCCTCGAGTGAGCACACACTGCTTCAGGTGCATAAGCACGTGTCTCATTCCCTTTGTTTCTGAAAAAAAGTTACATCGTAAAAGTGCTTAGATTAGTAGGGCTTGGTGGCACATACCGGTAATGCCCAGGGTGAGACAGGACAATTGCAAAGTTTAAGTCCATTCTGGAGGATTTAGCAAGACCCTGCTTCAAAAAGTAAAAGGGCTGAACATACACATCTCTCTGAAAGCCCTAATTTCAACCCCAAGTGCTGCAGGAAAATGAAAACTCAGTAAATATTCAATAATTCACTGATCTGACCCCATGAGCATTATTGGGGCAGAGCTAGAAGTCGCCCACAGCCCTCCTTTCCTGACAGCCCTCCTCTCCGCCTCCCCTGCCCTCCCCCGCTCGACTCAGAGACATTTTTATTTAGTTTCCTCTCAACCGTACTTTTTAGTTCAACCACCCACCTTCCCCTGTGAAATTCTTCTCGAGAAGGTCTAATTTGTCTTGTGTCCTTCTTCAGCGTGGAGTCCTGAGGTTTGCCCCGTGCGCTCTTTCTCTGAGTCTCCATAACCTTTGGAGGAGGTGCTTCTTGCCTGCCTGCTGTGTCCCACCCTTACTGGCTCAGGTCCTGTGTCTCCTTCGGCCTGAACCTTCCCCTTACTGTAAACCCACATCCACCTGTAGCCACCTGAAAGAGTAAAAAGGGGTTCATGTTTTTACTGCTATATGCTACATATTGTGTAATATTTTGTTGTTAATAGGGTTTTGTGTAGTTTCCAGTTTGGAAGTGCTATAAATACTGATACCCCAAAACTTTTAGAACACGACTTTTGGTAGGAACTTTTTTCTTGAGATGGGTCTTGCTATGCTGCCCAGGTGGGCCTAGAATTCCTGGGCTTGAATGATCCTCCTGCCTCAGCCTCCTAAGCAGCTGAGACTATAGGCACAGGCCACAGTGCTAACCCTTTATGTAAGATTTTTTGGTAGAACCTATACTTAAGGGTGAAATGGCTGTAGGAGAGGCATATGTTCAGATTTGGTAGATACTGCCAGAAGCTTTATAGCTTTTATCTCGTCAAGAATATAGGAGACTCCAGTTCCTCAGTGAGCTTTTTAATATTTAGTATTTTCTGTCTTGTTTTCAGGTGTGAAAGTTACAGAATTTTCAATTGTGTCTTTATTAGGAGAAAACCTTAATCATGCTTTGGTATATATAACAATTTTATTGAGTTATAATCTACAAACCACGAAAATCACCCCGTTAAGGTGTGCAGTTCAGTGGGTTTTAGTATAAATCCAGAGTGGCACCGCCATCGTCAGAAGGTAATTTATGCACATCTTTCGTCTCTGCGAACGTCACACTGGCATCGTTCCCGGCACCCCCCTCCCCCTTCCTTCCCCCCTCTTCCCCTCCTACCCCCGCCCTTCCATCACCTCCGTGAGTCCCAGCGGTGGCCTTCGTTCTACCCTCCGTCTTTGGAAATCTGAATCTTCTAGGGATCTCAGGTAAGTGAAATCGCACAAAATTTGTCCTTGCGTGTCTAGCAAATTTCTCTTAGCACAGTGTCTTCAAGGTCCGTCCGTGTTGTAGCGTGTTGCGCGGATAGGCCGCAAGCCGCTGACCACTCGCTGGGCTCATAGTGGGCTCCAGCCCGAGGGAGGCGACGACGCGGGAATTTAAATGCTGAGCCGTCTCGAGGCCCCGCCCACAGTCTTCCGGAGCGTGATTGACACGGCGCTGAGCCAGTCAGTTGCCTCTGATCGCCGCTCACCCTGTTATTTAGATACACACGATGCGATCAGTTGTGCACGAATTTGGGGACTATCCGGGCGGCTCCGGGCCTCCCCTTTCCTCACCTCCGCTTCGGGGTGGGAAGCCTTAGGGAAGGCTGGCTCGGCTTCGGTGAGCGCAGCCCCACTTGCATTATCGGTGCCTCAACACGTCCGGGTCAGCACGAGCTCTCGTAACAACGCAGCGGCGCGGGCCGAGCGGCTTGAACAGCAGATGTTGAGACTCAGTACACCCCAAAAATATGGTTTCTTATATTTTGGGGGCTGGGATTTAGCTTAGCGGCACCTCACCTGCCTAGTAAGCATAAGATCCTGAGTTTGATTCCCAGTACCGAGAAAAATAAAAGAACATTTATTTCTGCAAAATACATATCTGATAAAGGGATTGTATCCCAAACAAGCAAAATTTATATAATTCATTAATAAAAAGACAGGATAATGATGCGTATATACAGTGTACCAGGAAAGATAAAAATTTTTTTAAAAAAGACAGAAGAGGGGCCGGAGATTTAGCTCAGTGGTTCCGGCGCCTGCCTCGCAAGCACAAGGTCCTGAGTTCGATCCTTGGTA
>PVIC010058932.1:0-10260 GCA_004025085.1 Thryonomys swinderianus | reverse complement strand
AGGCTGGCCCTGAGCTCACTATGGTGCCCAGGCAAGCCTGGAACTCAGCAATCCTCCTGCCTCTGCCTCCCGAGTGCTGGGATTACAGGCGTGAGCCACCACACCTGGCTACATTAGTACATTTTTGTCTTTTGTGTCCAGTTTGCCAAAACTAAGAACTTGACATTGGTTCCTTTATGTTTTTAAACTGAAAGATGAAATTATATGCTTCTCTCACATACACTGTGATGCTTTGGAGCATGTGTACATTCTAGAATGATTGAATCTAGCTAATTGATTTACGTATTTCCCACATAGTTATCATTTTTGCAGCGATGACCCTTAATATTCATTCTCTTGGCACTTTTCAAGAAGATAAAATATTGTTATTAATACTCATCACCATATTGTACAACAGAGTCTGTGAATTTATTCCTCTTACTTAACTGAAATCTCATATCCTTTGACCAACATCTTTCCAAGCCATACATTCTGCATTAGTCAGCTTTCCCCTCACTGACACGCACAAATTAAAGGAAGAGAGGGTTAATTTGGCTGACAGTTTTCAACAATGCAGTCCATAGTGTGCTCTCTCCAAAGCGGGAACATCATGGTGAAAGGTGTTATTTGAGCAAAGCTGTTTAGTAGGTAGGAAGTGAAATAAGGGAAAAGCACCGCAGAAGGAGGGGCCAGGGACTGACCTGATCTAGGGCCCTCCCTCTGCAAGGCACCTAGCAGCCTGCTTCAACTAACCCGCCAGGCCTTGCTAAAGCCACTGAAGTTGGCACAGCAGTATTATATCCCTACCAGTGGTATCCAAGTGTCCCTTTTTTTCTTGTTTGTTTATTTATTTATACATTTATTTATACCAGGGATAGAACCCAGGGCCATTGAACTGAGCTTCATACACATCCCTTTTTGTATTTTGTTTTAATTCAAGGTTTCTCCTTAAGTCACTAAGTGGCCCAGTCTGGTTTTGAAAAACATGTGATCTTCTGGCCTCAACCTCCTGAGTAGCTGAGGTTATAGGGATCCAGTGTCACACCTCATTTCGATGGGTTCTGTTTTCCATATCTTCAAGAGCACCTAGCTATCAACCTTTTTTTAATTCTTACTTTAATAGAGGGTTTTTTTTTGTTTTTGTTTTTTCCTTTGTAGTGCCAGAGATGGAACTCAGGACCTTACAAGGCAGGAACAGCACCACTAAATTCTTGGCCCCTCATCATCTTTTTGTTTATAATAGTCATTCTAACAGGTGTGAAGTAGGACCTCACTGTGCTTTTAACTTACATTTTCCTGATGATTAGCACTGTGGAGAATTTTCATGTATCTCTTGGCCCCTTATGATTCTTTTGAGAAAAAAATCTTTTTTAGGTCTTTTGCCTATTTTTTTAAATCAAGTTTTTTGTCTTCTTTCCTTGTCTTTTAATGTCTTTCTGCAAAGTATGACTTCCTCATGGCTAAATTAAATCTATCTCACACTGACCACTTGTATGTTCTTGTGTGTGTCTTTACATCTAATCACTGTGCCTTGATACCTTCCTCTCCTGACTATGTTACTGAAACTCTTTCCTTGTTGGTCTGGGACTCTGTAGAATACTCATCCCATGTTACTTCCAAACTAATTCACAGCATCAGTCCCTACATTTCACTTCTCAGCTTTAGAACTGACACCAGTGAAGCTTTGTTGCCTGCCCCCGCCATCTACTATCCGAGTCTTTGTGTCTTATCACTGTGTCTTTTTCATCTTTATCCTTCTACCTCTCTAAGCCTCACATCTACCAATATGAGTTGTATTTATTCCACCGTGGATGCCTTTTCATTTTTATTATTAAAAGTAGCTTTTGTTCTGATTCCAAGTTATCCATTGTATGACACTTGAAGACACACAAAAGATACAGAAGAAAACAAAAGTCCATCAAAAGGTAACAGTCGAAAATAACTGTAGCTGGGGGCTGGAGATTTAGCTCAGTGGTTCCAGTGCCTGCCTAGCAAGCACAAGGTCCCTGGTTCTATCACCGGTAACCACATACCACAATACTGGGCATGGTGACTCATGCCCACTGATAATCAGTACCACATACCACAAATGCTGGGTTTGGTGGCTCAAGCATGTAATCCCAGCACTCAGAAAGCAGAGGCAGGAGGACTGCTGAGTTTGAGGCTTGTCGGAGCTACATAGTGAGTTCAGGGCCAGGCTGAACTACAAAATGAGACCCTGTTTCAATAAAAATTGCAAAAAACAAGGTCTTTCTCTTTGCCTCTGTGTGTGTGTGTGTGTGTGTGTGTGTGTGTGTCTGTGTAATATCAGCAATAAAATAATACTTGCAAATGCTTATTATGAGCCAAAAAACTATCTTTTAGCATTTTGCACAGATTATCTCATTTAATATTCACAGACCCTTCATTCTGTATAAATGAGTTCTAGGTTTAAAGGACATGTCAAATTTACACTTCAGTGTTGACCTGCTGTTTATGTCTTTTTAGTGTTTAACCGTTACTCTTGGCTACTAATTTCTTCTAAAGGCTAAGCGTATTCATTTTTCAAGTTATTTGGTGCCAAATTTGCTCTGGGAAAATTAAAAAGGCCAGGGGCAGACTATGTTCAATCACAACTATGTTCAATCTGTGTCTGCAGCACTATAACTGAGAAAGCATAATTACAAACTCCTAGGCTCTGAAAGGCAGGCTTTCTTGCACTCACAGTTAGAATCATGTCCCCACCCTGTAATTTAACTTTTCCGTGGAGGAATCTTGTTGTAAATTTATAATAGCAATTTCACAAAAGTGGAAGAGAAAATAATTTGGCAACATAATGCAAAAGAGAAAGTCTTTGTAAAGGTACGTCAGTTGGAAACATATGCTGTGTTCATTTTAAAAGGCCAAAGGATAGAACTATACCTGGGAGCTGTTAATAGTAAGACATTTGATCCTAGTGTACTTTAGTCTATTTGCGTCTACCTTGTGATATCCTTATTTATATATGGACACCTTAATTAGTCATAAACTCTAGTGAGCCATAACAGCTGTTCAGAAGATAATTTTAATTTTAAATGTGGTTTAACTCCTGGATAAAATAATCCCAAATATAAAGAGGTTTTTTTATAAGCTGTAACTCAGAGTGAAGCTGTGCCATTCTGCTTACTACAGTTGGATATATTAGTCTACATCACCATGTAGAAAGACATTCACTTAAAGGAACTGGCTCATGTGACTGTGGGGAGAGGCAGGAGTGAAATTTTGGGGGAAGCAGGCAAGCCGACTCTCATGGCAGAGTTGATACTGCAGCTGGAATCTGACCTCAGTACGAGGTGAGATGCTTTCTCAGAGGAGTTCATCCTGTTTTCTCTAGAGGATTTCACTCGCTCACATAAGCTTCACCAGTGTGATGGAGGATAAGCTGAGTTTTTGAAGTCTGCTGATTCAAAGGTGATTATGTCTAGAATATGTTCACAGCAACACCTATTCTGGTGTCTGACCGAAAACTAGATAATGTAGGTGTCCTGGTCCAAGTGCAGGTAACTGGAAACTGTCACAGAAATGTTGGTGCAGGTTTGGAGTACAAACCAAAGATTCATTTTCAAAAGAGGCTTCAAGATGTTATGAAGCCTGTGGTATGTGGGTCACATTTTGAATAAGACTGATACAAATGAATATTTTTATGTTCATTCTGATCTGTCCCCTAATATTTCTTTAAATTTTTTTTAAAATTTAGTTTTCCGGGGGGAGTATACTTAATATCTTAATTTTTTGATTGCTTTTAGTGGTATGTTTTATAAACACATGATCACAATTGACATTGAGAACTTGGAGCACTACATGACACAACTTAATTCTCATTTTTCCCATTCCCTTGCCCACTCTACAATTCCCTATCCCCTATATACATAAGCTTTGCTTCCTCTTTTTAACCATCAAATTTTCTTTCCCTTCTCTGCTTACCCTAAGCCCCCTTTTCCCTTTGAATGTTTTCTATTTTTCAATATCTATCATACATTTTAGAATTTGTTTACATGTTAAGTTTCTCATAACAGAGAAAAAATAGAGTATTTACACACCTTTGACCTATTTTTTAAATATCTTAATTTAATTACCAAGCACATTAGAAAAAAAATTAGATATTGTTAAATATCAGCATGCCTCTCACAGTACATATTACTTTACAATTACTGTGGCTACGTATAATATACAGAAATTTGCTTCATCCTGAGTGATATATACGTATATATATATTTGCTTCATTGTTATAGTGACACAGAGAGAGTTGCTATTTAAGATATTTCCCAAAATATTTGTTATGTGATTTAATATTTAATATATATGTTTACAAAAGGGCATAGAAAACTTTGTATGAATGTGGTGTTTTGTTTCTTTTAGAACTGGGGATGGAACTCAGGCCTTTGTGCTTCCAAGGTAGGCAAGGCACCACTTGAGCTAAATCCCCAGCTCTATGAATCTGATATTAAACAAAACAAGTTTCTTGTCATTAAAGTAATAACTACAATTTAACATTTTCTTACAAATGAAGAATCAAGTGTTTTGTATCAGTGATTTGAAATCCCCACGGAAATTCCCTGAAACACTGTTTGGTATTCACTAAGTCTAGGTTGGGGCCTGAAATTACAAATTACTCGCAAACTTCTGAACCTTGTCCTTGCTGTCACTCTGTGGAAAACAATTTGAGTGACAAGACTTCTCACAGAGATACCTGTAAATCCATGAAGCTGTATTACATGGTCTAAAGATATACATAAAAGGATTATCTGTCACATGTCAGTTCAGGTTTGGTTAATACCATCAAGTAAGTATAAAATTTTGGTTAAATCATTTAATATTGTTATTTTTTAGTGGTACATAGACAAATGATGTACCTTAAAAATCAAGGCACTTCCTATATGTGAAATAGGAAAAAAGAGGTGAAGATAAAACACATCTGATATGACTTGCCAGTGGGCACTGAGCCGCTTTCAGCATAACATAGGCCACCTTTGGTCATGTGGCCTCCGAGTTGGTGGCTGCCCACTGTCACTTACACTGCGGGTAGTCCCTGACTTATCATGATTTTACTCAGGAATTTTTTTTTAACTTTGCAGGGCTGCAAATATGAAACATATTTAGTAGAAAGCATACTTTGAGTTTTACATTTTGACTTTTTCCTGGACTACTGATCCATTTGTGATAACCTCCTCTGACACTAGGCCTCAGCTCAGCTCCCAGTCAGCTATGTGGGCATGAGGGTAAACAGATGGCACTCTTCGGTATGCACGTATTGTGCAGTGTAGGCATGTTGCTAGCCTACAACATTCAGCTGATGAGGTGCAGTAAAATCCATTTGCAGTGTATAACATGTTTACTTCCTTGTGTTTACCACGAGGTGATCCCATTGTAATTTGAGGGGCATTTGTGTCACTTTAAACATCAAAGGCATCACCTGGAGTTAGGCCATTCTGGTTCCCTTCTGTGCTAATGGCAAATTTAAATTATATCAGGTCACAGACAAGCAGTCCCTCTCCCTTTTCTTCCTTTTCTTCCTCCTCATTTTCTTCTTTCCTCTCTCCTTTCTCTATTTCATCTTCTTTCTTCATTAATATAGGAAGAACCTAAACCTTGTAGCTCAGTGAATTTTCACATAGGTATGTAACTTATCGCTACTCAGACCGAAAGGAACATTTTTAAGAACATCTTTGAGAAAAATGAATTTTCTTCCTTTTTAATCCACTCTTCCACTTAGCCAGGCCCCATGGGGAAGTGTGGAAAAATAAGGCACACACTTCAGAGAAAAGTACAAAGCTCATTTTAGCACAGAGCCAGCATCAGACAAGCCTGGAGTCTTTTGTAGTAAGACTGGTTTTTGAGAAATGGTCTTTCTGTCTTTTCTTACTTATCTGGAAGGTTTCTTTTCACATTTAATATTTTCCTATAGAGAACTATGTTTACTTCTCCCCCACCTCCACCCAACACCAAAACAGTTACATTTCCCTGGTTTTCTTGATCTTCTGAGTCCATGAATCCCCTCCTCTGCTCCTTCTACATTAACTTATTTAGGTTTAAGCAGCAGTAACTGACCCTAGCTAATTCGAACACTTACATAATTTTTTTTAAAAAAAGAATTTAGTTGAGAAGATTCCAGAGTATATCATAAAACAAAGTAAATTTGATTGGGCAAGGCAACTCAAGAATCCCAGCAGTAGAATTTGTAAAACTTGACCTCAATATATGTAAAGCTCAGTTATCAGGACTCTCATTTTCCATGCCAAGTGCAGTTTGTGAGTGGTAGTCTTGGGTCCACCCTCGAATCTGAAAGTTTCTAGGGATAGAAAGGCTCTGAAGATGCAGACATTGAGAGTTTATAGCCATTCCTAGGTCATGGGAGCTGCCAGACACTCATCAGCCTTGGATGGGCTGACACAATTGGTGACGTCTCCTTAGAAACCAATTTTCTCCAAGGGAGGAGAACGGTACACAAGTGAACTCAGTCAGAAGAATTAATTCCTTAGAAATACTAGCTGCTGGTACAGAGCACTGTTTCCCTTCTCAACCTGTACCTCTAAATTTGTATATGATGTTTTCATATTTACAAACATGTTAAGACTTACACTGTAGTTAACTCTTCAGGAACTTCATTGTGGACTTCCATTCAGTTGTTCACCACTATTGTATTATCGGTGCCTGATAATGTATTTGGAATGACAAAGCACTAAGAGAATTTAAACTTTGCCAGAGAAATTATCAGGATTTCAGAATTTACCAAAACAGACGACACTATCAATAATTTTAAAATAGCCAGACAGCAACTCATAATACTTTCAGCTCAGGACTAAGATCAAACTGCCAGTAAAACAAATGCTTAAATTGTGTTGACTTAAAATAGGACAGAGTATTATGAAATAGTAAAAATATCTTCAAAGGGAAAGGGAGCTGGGTTGAGGTAGAGGAAAGCAAAGAAAGACAAGAAAAAAATTTGATGGTAGAAAGGAAAAAATGGAAACAAAGCTTATGTATATGGGAGGTGAGAGTTGAGTGAGGGCAGAGAAATAGGAAAAATAAGAATCAAGATATATCATGTACTTGTACAAATTATCAATGATGAATGTGATCACAGTGTATTCCTAAAATGTACCAATAAACTCAATTTATTAAAAATGAAAAAAATTTAACAGGGACAATTCTGGCAGTCACAAGAGTGAAGATAGGGTGGGGAAAGAAGAAAGAGAGGTCATTCTGTTTAGAGAAGTGCCAGTGTCCTTTACCCACTGCAGGAAATCGCCTTCCAGACTGGAAGGAATGTGAAAGGCCGATACCTTGCAGAGGTCTGACAGGCCAGCGGCGCCATTGTTACACTACCGTGTGGCCGCTGTCAGTCAAACGGAAAATCCCTTCGGCACATAAGGAGGTCAAGACTGGGGGCACGTCTGGGACACTCCTTGCTCTTCAAGTTTGAAAGTTTGCATTCACTACAGGAAAAAAAAAAATTAATGCAATTGACTTAAACTACAAAAGTCTCCAACAGAAAACTTCCCATAAAATAGCTGAAGAAAAGACTGACTCAATGTGATCCACCCCTTAGTGGGCAAGAGTCTGATACAAATATGAATGTAGTCATATTTAAAGATGAAGCCAGATAAAATAATTGTATTTATTTTGTATTTTCCATCCTTCTCTGTCATTTAAAAGTAGTACCATTATTGTCCCTCGAACTTCTTCAGTTTTATTATTTTCTAAATGCCCGTTATTGTCATCTCAACAATGTTCACAGCATCTTCACAAGTGTCTTAGTCAGCTTCTCATTGCTGGAACAAAATATCTGATACGCAAAATGTAAAAGAGGAAAGATTTACTTTAGCTGACAATTTCAGAGGTTTACAGTCCCTGTCAGCTGGTTCCAGGCAGAAATATCACAGTGGAGGGGCATGGAACAAGAAAGCGACACACGGAAGCAGAGAGAGCTAGGGAGAGACTCGGGAGAGGGAGGGGCCGGAGACCCTCCTCCATCTTGTGACGTACTTCCTCCTACTGGCCTCCACTTTCTGTAACAGTGTGCTCAGCTACGAACCCATTGGTGTAACCATTGATACAATGAGTGCCCTCGAGGGTGGCACTAATCACCTTCCAAAAACCCTCGTCTGAATGCATGATTCTTTGGGAGACATAGGTGCAAACCATAACAATCAATATTCCATGTTAAGAAACTACAAATGCTTTACTCATTCGTAAAAGGCAACTCCTCATTCACTGAGATTGTTTCATGAGATGGGAACAGTTCAGTCACAACTTCAGACTCTTCTACTTCTAATTCTCTTGTTATTTCACCCATACCTGTAGTTCCATCCTCTACTCATGTCTTGAACCTTTCAAAGTGGGGTCCACTTTGAGGTCATTGTACGGTTATCCATGGACTAATTTCAAGATTGTTGTGAGCCATGCACTAAAGGGCAACGGGAGCATGGCTGTGGGACTGCAGAGCAGTTACACGGTAACATCCAGCATCACACGGCACAGGTTGCTCTAACAGATGTAACAATAACAAAAAGAGCCTGAAATACTTTAAGAGTTACCAGAACGTGACTGGGAAATGTCAGGAGAGCATATTCTGTGGGGAAAGATGTCTATGTACTCGCTTTATTTAGTGCTGCCACAAACATTTGATTTGTATAAAAAATAAGTCATGGGCCGGAGGGTTAGCTCAGTGGTTCCGGTGCCTGCCTCGCAAGTGCAAGGTCCTGAGTTCGATCCCTGGTAACCACATACAATGCTGGGCATGGAGACTCATACCCACCAGCAATCAATACCACATACCACAGAGCTGGGCATGTGGCTCACGCGTGTAATCCCAGCACTCAGGAGGCAGAGGCAGGAGGATTGCTGAGTTCCAGGCTTGCCTGGGCTACATAATGAGCTCAGAGCCAGCCTGAACTACAAAGCGAGATCCTGTCTCAATAAATAAATAAATAAATAAATAAATAAATAAATAAATAAATAAATAAATAAATAATAAAAGTCGTACTTGTAAGGTTTAACAATGCAGAGGGCAATAAAAGGAGGTGATGTGTGTTTATATGTCTTAGTTTGTTTGAGACTGGATAATTCATCAAGAAAAGTGGTTCCTGAAGATCACAGTTCCAAAGGCACAAAGTTCAAGATCAGGCAGCCTTGTCTTAGTTACTTTTGTCTTGTTGCTGAGATGAAATGTAGACACCCAAAGTTAAAAAGAGGAAAGATTTATTTAGGTCACACTTTGGAGATGTTTTAGTCCTTAATCATCTGGCTCCACAGTACAGTGGCATGGCAGAGGGGAAGTTCAGAAGGGAGACAGTTCCTGGCAGGCAGAAAGTAGCAAAGCAGGCAAGGGACTTTCACAGTGTCTTTCTATCCCTTTTACTTCATCCAGGCTCCTTAGGGCGGTTAGCACTCACAGCCTCAATCCTAACGTCCTTGACCTAGCATTGCATGTGAATCAGTTATACACTGTAGATTCAGCCACCTCTACATTGACAACCAAATTGCGACATCCAAACCACAGCAACATATATAATTTTATATGTTTCCAACACGTGAATGTTTCCTTCTTCTAGACCAAAACCACTTTCCAAAGTATTGTATACTCAGTATTTATTGACCTCAGAGGGACCATAAAGGACAAAAGAATAAGAATTGAGTGACTCTCATTTAAGAGTCTAACAGCAAGGTTAGTTTTTCTTTTTTGACAGCAAGGTTATTTTTTCTTTAGTGTTATGATCCAAGACATTTGTGATCATAAAACTTAATAGTTATGGGGAGTACCTCTTTGTAATCAAATTGTCCAAATTACTTATAATTATATACTGGGAAATTTTCTAAAATTTTATCTATAAGATTTACTACATAGAAATCTAAGCTTCAGCACTGGCATGCATACAAAAAACCTTTAATGCCATTGCCTACTGTTTAAAATATAGTCACAATCTTCACAAAAGAAAATGGGTTTTGGGGACAGGTCAGCAGACATTCAAATCCAAATTCTGACACTTTACATGAATTTGGAAAGGTACATAACATTTTTTATAGTCAGTTCTCCTTTTTTCTAAAACATATAGTAGTAAATACCTTACACCAGTGTTTTGAGATCACACACAGCTCAAAGCAGAGGCCTTCTCATCTGGTCAGTGCTTGATCATGGTTTGCTTTGACTGAAAATGGGGTCTCCTTTTGCTCTGTACCCCCCCAAACCCTTAAGGTTACAATCCTTCTGCTTCAGTCTCCCAAGTGTGAGGAAATAGTCTTTTTTTCCTTTATGTTGTTGTT
>PVIC010058931.1:0-10254 GCA_004025085.1 Thryonomys swinderianus | reverse complement strand
AAAAGGATCATGATGCTGTAAATCTTTGTGACTCACACCGAGTGAAATTTCCAGTGGACAAGTGGTCTTTACCTGATTAAACAGTTTTCAAATGATGTAAGACTACCAGGATTTCTGCAAGTTTCAGGAAAGATGAGATAATTCTATTGTAGTTGTAACTATTACAGAAACATGATATGCTCAACTCACCAAAATGATTAAAGAAAAAAAAAGATTCAAATTTTAGTTGAATTTTTAGAAAAAAAAATATAGCCAAGTAGAATTCAAATCTTAGTTCTAATGAGGAAAACTAAATCATAGTTGTATAGACACTGTGCTGTTAAAACTGTTTAATTCCTCTGAGAAAATGAAAAAAATTTGATGTATATGAGGTATTTATAACCTTAACTCTTATACTGGGTTGATATGCATTAACTTTAAGTCATATATTTTAATTAACATTATATTTTGTACCAATAAAGGAACTTTAAACCAGATTAATACTTCTATGTACTGAAATATCATGACTGAGAGCTGACTAAGCAAAATGGAAATTATATATAAAAATTTATTAGACTTAATTTTAGAGGAAACAGACTCATAAATCCTCCCCATATAAATGGTTTAAATCAGGGGTCCTCTGAACCCCCAGAATTTATGCTTTTCCTTTTAAAGTTTGGCTTTGATTCACCATGCAAAACCCTAGAGGAAACTGTTTTCATACACTTCTGAGTGAAAGACCATTGTCTTTTTGTTTGGAAATATCCATATATTTCATTTTTGTTTTGTTTTGTTTTCAGATAGGGTCTCATTTTGCAGCTCAGGTTATATATTTCATTTTTACTCATTCATTCATTACCTTTTCAATTATTTATTTTGTTAATAATCCTTGATGGATCCCATTTCAATCAAAACCTCAGTGGAAGCTGAAAATATCAGAAAAATATTATTAAGATCCTTGAAGATTTGGTAGCCTTTCTAAATATACATGTGTGTGTCTGATTGCTTCTTGGTATAACATATTTCATTTTTCTTGGAATATGTTTATTTTATCAGAATAATTTTTCTTTCCATCTCTGCTAAATGGGAAGAAAAACTGTTAACAGTAGAATTTGCAACATGCTCTTCCCTTCTGGATATTAGACATCTTGTTGACCCCATTAAACAGCCTTATAAAACATCATAACCTGGTGAATTCTTAGCAAGGGGATGTTTTATCAGAATATACCTGGTCAAGTTAAGATGCATATTATAAATGGAAATTTATAGATTTATACAATGCAAATGGCTGGGGAAAAGAAGCTAATAGTATAAATTTTGCATGCACATAATAAATGTAATATAAAAATTAATGAACTTCAAACCTAAAGGATTTCCCTGGAACTGACATTCCAACTTTACAAGCACTCCTCTTTTCTCCAAAACCAAATATATGTTTCAGTAGGGAAAAGGCCCAGGCATGATTCACTTTTATTTTATTTAACTTATCTTTTCACCCATTTATGTCTGTGAGCTTTTAATATATTTGAGATAATTAGTGGTTTCCACATATAAGTGTTGTGAACCTCTTCTCCCAATCTGTATCCTTTAATGAGTTTCTTTAATGTATTTTTGATTAACCAAAGTCCTTAATTTTAATATAGCCAAATTCATCAAATTAACCTCTTTTTATCTATAACATTTTGATGTGAGATGTAATAATCCTGTATTATATTCTAAGAGTGTTAAAATTTTACTTTCTCCCTTCCAAGTTTTAATTTGGAACATTCCTGTCTACAGAAAAGCTAATAAGTAGTTTAAGGCTATTCCTAAACACTTGCTATAAATATGTCAATCAAGTATCTCCTTAATGTACATTTCTAAGTATATATGTATATCTGTGCATTTGAATACACACACAGACACACACACACACAGACACACACACATATATATGTAATATACAGCAATTTTCTCATTGAGATCAATATATAAATTATATATCTACATGGGGTAAACATGAATAGATGAATTCAGAGATAGGTAAATTATATTTTCATCTATCTGTACAAATCTTTCAACCTCTTCTTGGACCATATGAATGTTGAATCCCTTGTTCATTTGAATCTAATCTCTTCAGCAGAGGTTTTCAAAACACACTGTATTCTCTTATATAGACATCAAAGGATATCATCAAAAACACTGATATTTGTAGATGCGCAATAGTGAGATGAATAAATTTTATTAAATATGCTCTTTATAGCTATTTTTAAATCCATAATTGCTAGAAGCTTAAGGTGCTTTTGCTTATACTCTCTTTTCATTATATCTAATGTCAGTGGGCTTAAACATTTTTCATAAGGAAAAAACAGTAAATATCTCGAATTTATGGGCCACGTCATCTTTATTGCAGTGACTGGGCTTTAATATTAGAGTGCTAACCAACTCCAAAGACCCAATTCAAAAGTGGGCACGTAAAATTAACAGACGTTTTTTCAGTTGAAGTAAAGGCAGCAAAGGAACATATGAAAAAAGGCTCAACATTATGGTCATTTGAAAGATGCAGGTGAAAAAAAGCACTGAGAATCCACCTCCCTCCACAAAGAATGGCTGCTCTCATGACTGCCAGCTGTCCTCTGGTAGATCCATTTTCTGTCCACGATCGTGCTTCCAACCTCCTTTCCCGCGGAGGGAAAACCAGCGGGACCTTTCTCCACTGTTGGGGGAAATGTGGACTGGTGCAGCCCCTGTGGTAGTCAATGTGGAGATTCCTCAGTAAACTAGGATTAGAGGTCCTGTTTGACCCTCCTATTTCCCTGCTGGGCATATTCACGAAAGGGTTAAAAAGCATCATATCATAACAACATATGTGCACCCATGTGTAGAGCAGCTCAATTCATAATACCTGAATCTTGGAAATGGCCAAAATGCCCATCCACTGGTGACTGGATAATGAGGATGTGCATTTTTAAATAAAATGGAATATTACTCACCCATAAAGAACGATAAATTAGGCTCCAGTCATAGCTAAATGTATGCACCTTGAGGCTATACCCGCAAGTGAAATAAGTAGGAAAAACATGTAAATGCTATATCATTTGTCCAGTGTGGAAACTGAAAGTATAAACTGGTACCAAAATGTATGACAGGTATTATGAAATAGGGAGAAAAAGGGAGAAGAGGCACTGGGGTGGGGAGGGGAAAGCAAAGAAGGGAAATTAAAAAAGGAAAAAAGAATTAAAGCTTATGTATCTCGTGGGTTGGGAGGGATGAAGCAAATGCAAGGGAAGAGGAAAATTACAATTAAGATATATCATGTACAGGTACGAATTCTCAGCGATGAATGTGATCATAATGCATTCCTAAAATGTCCCGATATACTCAATTTGTTAAAAAAAATACAACCACCTAATAAAGCTACTGTGGGTATTTCTCATGAAATACTTTATTCCTCTGCCCTTAAATAGTCGTATATGCTATAGGACAGGCTCTGATTTCGGCTAATTCTTAGAATAATATGAAAATTCCACCTCAGTATGTGAAGCTTCTGTGAGTCAAGAGATTGTTTCTGGTAGAAATCTCACACCTTGAATGTGAGTAAGCTATTTGTTGAGGTTGCTACTTAAAATGTGATCATATATTCCCATTAATTGTGTTTTGGACTCTGCAGAGTGGTAGACGAACCAGGCGTGCTGCGTTGTGAGTGGCGTCAGAGGAGCTCTCTGCCCGGCGAGTGCAGGAGGGCGCGTCCTCCCTCAGACATTCCAACTTTCCCTGGCGCTGTTTCAGTCACCCGTGGCTGGGCGGGCTGAGGACCGGAGCGGTCAGCCTCACCACAGTAAGGGGTCTCTTACTGGCGCAGAAGCTCAGCCCTGATCTACTGGGCGAGGGCCTCCTTCAGCAAGATTTCCAGGTACCTGGAGTGCACGACAGTTATGAAAAGTACTGATTTAGCTCCCCAGAGCGAGAAGAAAACTGATAGCAAGATGAGGGCCTCATTCCTGAAGGCCTTCAGTTGCCAGTTCTTGCTGGGCACAGGTGGCATCCACTCTGTCACCCTGGTCCCGTTCTCTGTAGACAGGCAGAGAATATTCGGTATTGCCAGGGACTTTCAGTAGCTCTTTGCTTTTCCCCCTTTCGGAAGCTTTTCCCACTCCTGATTTCAAATTGGAGGGTCTTGATTTAGCAAGGCTGGAAGCAATGAATGTTTAAGGCGGGGTGTTGGATACACTTTGAAAAATTTTAGAGACTTGGAATGTGTCTATTGTTACTAAGGGAAAAATTAAAAGTAAGTGATTCCAAAAGAGGCCTAATATTTCTGAGTGCTGTAAATTAACTATGCCAGTGATGAACACAAATAATGCCACTTTGGGGATGAAGTGCAGAAATGAAGAAAAACTATAGCAGCCAGGAAAAAAAAAAAGATCAATGAAGTTCAGGTCATAAAATACATATAATGAGATAAACCTTTGAGTGAAAAGGAAACCCAAAAATATGAAAAGAAAAAGAAATGTTAATAATATCCAAAGGGGTTTACAAGGAAATAAATAGGGATTATATATACTAATTAATGAGAATGTAATGAAATCCATGAAGACTGAAATGCCTAGGATATTGGCCTGCTTTCTAAAACCATCTTTATCAACAAGCAAGGAGGGAAAAATAAGCTAAGGTAAGAATTGGAAGCAGAAATAATTAGCATATAGGAGAATCTTATTTAACATGAGCAGGACAGGGACATTTTAGAAATTAAGCATTCTGCCTTTCTTCTGTATAAACCATTATGTTGAGCAATAAAAATAATATGTACATATATTTATTTTGTGCCACAATTAAGATGAAGGAAAACACAATCTTTTTTTCTGAGCTGGCTTCCCAGTGATGAGCAGAGCTTTATTTATTTCTACAGGTAACTAGAGACTATTAAAGAGAAAAGGTCTAAGCAAACAAAGCTCTATTTTCTTAAAAAGAAAGTGCCAGCCATCTCAACTTTTTAGTAAAATAAGGAGGCAAATCCTAAAATAAATATTGGAAAACATCTAGAGGATAAATGAATTATGAAAAGCAAGCAGTATGATTTTATAAAGAAAAAAATCATGCCAGGCAAATTTAATTGCTTTTTTTTCCTTGTGGATCAAGCCACAGATTCACAGATGAAAGCAGTAGTAGATATGGTGTATCTAGATTTCAGCAAAGCAGAAGGATAGCATATCTTATAAAATTTTACTCAAAGAATTAGTTTAAATTAGCTTAGATATGAACACTTTTACACAGACTAAAAATTGGTTGAAGTATCACATGAAAGGACTCATAATAAATGGCTTTTTTTTTCTGGGAGGGAGGAAGTATCTAGAGGACCACTACCAGGGTTAGTCAGGGGTCTATTTTTTAAAACATGCTAATTAATGATAGAAACCAGAAAGTAAATATTATGCTAATGAAATTCTCAGACCTCCACGTTAAGAATTATCGTACACTTCCTTGAGCGAGAGAAGCATTGATGAGATCTGAGCAGAGCTCATATGTGGTCACAACTCTGTGTAACTTTCTCCAACTTGAGCATTCACTGGGACTAAACTTGTCACATAGCATGTACAAGAGCAAGATATAGCAAAGGTGGCAGAGCCATAGGGCCTGTGATATTATTTCCAAACGCTGGGGCCTACAAGTGTTTCTCAATTTTGATTTCTTTTACAGATTTTGGAATATTTGCATTTAAATAGTTTTAGATATTTTAGAGGCTGCTTGTGTTCCATATCCTTCTTATACCCATATCTTTTTTTTTTTTTTTTTGCTGGTACCCAGGATCGAACTCGGGCCCTCGCGCTTCCAAGGTAGGTGCGGTACCACTTGAGCTAACTCCCCAGTCCTCTTATACCCATATCTTGAAGGTAACTTTACACAATAGTTCTGTTTCCCTCAGTTTTGATATCACCTATCAAATGAGGACAGGTGCACACTTTTCTACTGTGGTGTCATGTCACAAAGTTTTCATTTTATAGCATTTTGGATTTGGGATTTTCAGACAGAGAACCATCAATCTGCAATTGACATTTATTCAGGAAGCAATTGAAATGAAAGGAAGCCATCGTTTTAAATATCACAAACCCTGATGTTTTGGAACTACGATATTCCTATATGCTTAAGTCGTGGTATACAAGACCTGAATACAGGACATGTTTGAAGGATTCTGTTTTCTAGAAGGTTAAGGCAAAATAAAATGATCCAGAATACAGTAACAAAGGTAATGGTAAATGTTTAGCCCTGAAAAGTTCTGAAATAATTTATTTCACACATTGTCTCTATCTAGAAATGAATTTCATATGTTGAAAAACCCCCATCCGTTTAATTTGTAAAGTCTATTAATTTTTATTAGTACGTGTTTCTGTATACAATGGTGTCATTCCTTTTTGTATCCATGTTCCTTCTTTCCCCCTCCATCTTGTCATCCCCTCCTACTTTGAGAAAGTCTTACCCCTTTTCCTCCTATTATCTTTTTATTCTGCTCTTTATTTATACCTTGGATTTCTCATAGAAGAGACACCATGTAATACTTAAGTTTTTGTGGATGCTGCATTTCGTAGTGGATTCACTTTCCTATAAATGACTCATTTTTCTTTCTTTAGAAGGGCCATCATCAAGAAATCACGTAATGACCGTCTGACAAGGCTTTGAGGGCCAGAGAAGTCCTTCTATGTTGTTGGTAGGAACATAAATTAGTACCAGCATTATGGAGGTCATTATGAAGATGCCTCGAAAAACTAAAACTAGATATTCCGTCTGACCCATCTCTTCCCCTTCTAGGTATCAGTAAGTTTCACATGTAGAAATATTCTTTAATTAAATCTCTAGGTAATTGTACTTAGTGAACTGAGATCACTCTGTGCATTTCATATTTATGTCTGAAATGTTCAAAAGCCATTATTATTGTTTTAATTATTATAATTTTATAATTCCAGACTATAAAAATAGTAATGAAAACTATAAGAAGTGAACATGTAAGCAAAGCAAAGAAAAGCAACAAAACCATACAGTAAATCAATCATGGAAACTAAGACCATAAACTTGCAACTCTACTTATTTTTAAACTACGTTGAAATGAGAGAATGAAAATGTAAATTCACAAGGAGTTCATTATGAGTATGTACAATCATTTGATTGCATACAAAAACATGCAGAAACTAAATTTTAGAGTTCTCTGGTTTTAGTAGGAAAAATGAGTAACCATATTAAAAAGAGCATAAAACTGATCGACTGGAGTTCAGAGTTATTTTTACAAACATTTAGAAATGGCATTCAATGTGAAATTTCCTCTACTTTAAAAAAATACATTACATTGTTTTTATGTATGACATTTCAATGCATGAAAATTTGCAAAGTTAAAGAAGTTTGACTAAACATTAATATATTTTTTAAATGTTGCAATGTCCTTTTAATAAGTTTGAAAGTTTTCATTGCTTTTCAAAGTGAACATTAGCTTGAAATTAACAGTTAATTTCCATGGTAATACCAACAATGCCCATCTAATCTGTATTTCTTTTTCATAGTATTTATCTTTCCAAAGTGAAATATTATAATAAGTAAAAGTTCTTATATTTAAAAGGTGCAGAATATACTCATTGCATATAGGAAAATAAAGGATTCTGATCTGGAGATTAATATTCCTTTATATTTTTGGGTTATTTA
The DNA here is from genome assembly GCA_004025085.1 of Thryonomys swinderianus. Taxonomy (NCBI): domain Eukaryota; kingdom Metazoa; phylum Chordata; class Mammalia; order Rodentia; family Thryonomyidae; genus Thryonomys; species Thryonomys swinderianus. The sequence goes on along the minus strand of PVIC010058931.1, from coordinate 2,610 downwards.
CTTTTAAAAAATCAAGTTATACAAAATAAAGCTGTGGATCTACTATAGGATGTTAATATTTTCATCTTAAGTTTTACCAAAGAGGTACTGATTATACACCTTGTTTGTGCCCATCTCTTATGAAAATGTCAGCAGGAACTTTACTGTCTCTAGATTAATAGGAAATAGAACTATTACAAATGTTACATTGCAACATGTTACTCTGCATGTGGTAATCACTTTTAAATACTACATTTCACATCAAGCTTTAACTGAAATCCCCACTGTATCAAACAATAAGACTATCTGCAAGACCTTATTAATTTTATAAAAAGGAAAGAAAACAGCTAGACAGAGAAAACAAAGGAAATTCTTTCCTTTTTCAAATATTTTTTCAAAGTCCTTTCATATAACTTTCATTGTGTATGTTTAAGGAATGTAAAATATTATGCCATTCCCACAGAGAACAAAAAGATTGCTGTAATGAAGTGAGGTAAAATACACACAATTTCATGGATATGTAGACTGCTACTTTGTATTCTGTGACCTTTAACCTCATCCTTCCTATTTTTAATAACCACTGTTCAGGTCCCTGTCTCTGAACATTTTTTCACTCTGCATATAAGTGAGGTCATACAGGATTTTAATTTCTGCGTCCTTCTTACTCCATTTACCTTAATGTTGTCTAGAAACATTCACATTGTAGAAAACATTGTGACCCCATTCTTTTTAGGGGCAAATAATAACTTTTCATACGCATCTATCAACATTCCTGTATGCATTCATCTGACCACAGACACTTGTGCTTCCATATTTTGATTAATGTGGCCATGAACAGGGATGCGAAGAGGCAGTGATATCCTTTTCTTCCAGATATCTACCCAGATGTGAGAATGCTTAGTCAAGTTTATTTTCTAGGAGATACACAATCTATGGCTACGATAGAGACTCTGATATTTGGCATACTTATATTTAATCGCCTTAGCCCCAACTATTCTGAAATTACTTATTCTTCTTCTAGATTTATTTTTATTTGTTTAATTAATTGCAATTGAGAACACATCCACTTTATTTTCCTATATTTAACAACATCTGAAAAGCAAAAGGTACATCTTTCAGGTTCTGAGAGCAGTAACTTTAGGAAACAGCCCATGTTCTCTTGCTCTACAGGATTTCCCACCCCCACCTGAAACTACTTCTGTGGACTGTTGATGTTTCATAAAATATTAACCATCTATAAAATATTATCATCCATCTAAATTTACAGAGTTTTTCATATATATATATATATATATATATATATATATATATATATATAGTTGTTAATTTTATTTATTTATTTATTTATTTTGAGGCAGAGTCTCACTTTGTAGTTCAGGCTGGCCCTGAGTTCACTATGTAGTCCAGGCAAGCCTGGAACTCAGCGATCCTCCTGCCTCTGCCTCCTGAGTACTGGGATTATAGGCCTGAGCCACCACACCCGGCACTGTGGGGTGTGGTGCTGATTGCTGGTGGGCGTCAGTCACCACACCCAATATCATATTGTATGTGGTTACAGGGATCGTACCAGGGACCTTGCGCTTGCTAGGCAGGCGGTGGAACCACTGAGCTAAATCTCTGGCCCTCCTTTATATTTCTTTTAATTAGGTTTAAGTACCTAAATCTGATAACAAGCTGGTTAATTGTCATTGGCCAAAATGAATGAAGTAAATTATCTCATTCATATTTTTAGGTAGATGATAAATGGAGCTATTTGGTAAAATTACACTTCATATTCTGAAGCAAAAATTAAAACAGGGTAAATATTACTTTTGCTTTCTATTAATGACTATCAGTGGCAATTCTTAAGTGTAGATGCAAATACACATACGCACATGCATTTATATATGTTTATCAAAGAATAACCACTATCTGAATTCCAAATTAGTATCTGATATCTTATTCCAATGGAACACATTGTTTCCTTTCTTAAAACAGAGAGCTTTTCTTAGAGCTCATTTCCAGCTGGATGTTTTAAATAGACATGGTAATGGATGCATAATGAATAACTTCTTCTTGTATAGTCTGCTATTCCCTAAACTCTCTCATATCCTTTATGTAGTGAGGCTGTGCTTTGAATAAATTTTAACATTGTTATTTAACACCACCTTTTGTTTCTTTAGTGCCAGCTCATTAACAAATTATGCAACCTTGACCCACGTTGCAGCTTTTATTTTAGTCTTTAATGTAGGTACACCTCACAAATTATAAGGACACAATTTCCGTGTGTGTGTGTGTGTGTGTGTGTGTGTGTGTAATGGGCCTTTGCACTACATTACATTCTTGGCCCATTTTTGTTTTCTGTTTTGTGACTCAGTATCACCAAGTCACTCAGTTGAATCCACTCTTGTCACCCTCCTGCCTCATCCTCATGAGAGTTCTGCCATTACAGGCTCATGACATTATCCCAGCTCACTTTTCTCTATTATAAAACTGCTAGTAGAATGACCTCTGTTTAGAAATGGCACTGAGAAGAATTAGTTTTATGCATCATCCTCAATATTTCACTAATGTTTACTTTCTTCCAGAAATTGTCAATACTATTTGAGATGTTTTATCTCATTTAATCATCATAATAATATGGAAAGCAAT
>PVIC010058930.1:0-10252 GCA_004025085.1 Thryonomys swinderianus | reverse complement strand
AAAAAAAAAAAAGATGATCAATATGAAGACCTGCTTTACATGGATTGTCACTAGACACCAAAGTTATCAAAACCTCCTTTGAACCACTGTTTATGTACATTTCTCTTTGAAAGTCTATGCAATATTCATAGATTTTATTACATAAATATATTGTAAAAAAAATTGCAAGGAACCAAATGAGACTGCACAGAAAATGAAAAGTATCCAAAACCCATGACCCAAACTGTGTTTATTTTCTCTCCTGCTTCGTGTCTACTCTAGTGAGGAACGAGCCAGAGGGACTCCTCCCAGCGTGTGCTGGGGACTCTGCTCAGGGCCTGGCTTCCTGTTACGGACACCAGAGTCATTACAGACACGGATTATGGTGGTAATGACACAGCTCAGCCCTCGGGAAATAACTGAGGGGTGGGAGGGGTGGGCTGTGCCCCCACTTAGCCTGCACCTGTCACTGGTGTCTCATCACAGCTCCATCCCATCCCGACTGTCAGGATCAACAGCTCTCTGTTCCATGCCACCCACCCCTGTGTTCACATTTCAGATCTGACTGGCTTCTGCATATCAGGAAATAGCTTGCTACACGCAGACGATAGTAACACTTCCCAATTTAAAACCCTCTGTCCTCGGAGTAAAAGGCTGACTCCTTACCTGGCCCTGGATCTCTCTACCTCTTCATCTCCACCCCCTTCCGTCCCCCGGCCCCTTCCACACTACTCTTAGGTTTCCTGAACGCTGTGCCCAGAGCACACAGGCTCTCCTTCCTTCACTAATCAACGCCCATCTTTTGAATGTCACGTTTTAGGGTACCCAGCTCTTCAAGTCACTGGGTACACTCTGCTGTCTGTCTTGCACCGGTCTCACAAGGGAGCGATCTCACATGTACACATCTGCTGTGGGTTCGCACACTTGCCTTGTGGTGCAAATCGGATTTCCCTGATTACTGCACTTCCAGGCCGAGCAGCTGCAGAAGTCTGACGGAATGTCTACACCGTGCCAAGCATCACTGTCAGGCCCTTACTTTGACGGTGGTTTTTCCATCCCTGTGACTGAGGAGTTGTGAGGTTAAGACTGACTAATAAAAACCTTTAGTGCTCAACTTAATGATTTCCTCATCGTGTCACAAGCAACAGAAGTGTTGTTGGGTTGCGTGACAGCATGATTTTATCAAATGGCAAGCTTTCAATGCACCCGTAGAGTAATGGTTTATTAAAGTCATCGGAACAAACTGTTCTATAAAATAAACATACCATTTATTAAACCAAAATGCATCGCCTAGGTTATATTCATTGCACACTGCATTTTAAGACTGTACTCTTAAGTATCAGATCTGTTAGAGAACTAATCACAATTTTTAAAACTTAGTAAAGCCTTCCACATAAGACAAATAGTATGATCTATATTTCCTCCAGAAGGCACCCGAGGCGCAGGGACAGTTAGGTGACTTACTACGGACTTATGTGTGTCCGAGGGCGGGACCAGAAGCACTAGAAACCCAGCCTGGTCTCCATCCTTCCACCCAGCCTTCCCCGAGCTCTCCAGAGCCCCTGGTCTTAACCCGCCGCGTGCCCTCCCCAGAGCAGAGGCTGGCGGCCGCGGGAAGGACACCGCGGTTCCTCTCGTGCTCGGCGCCGGCCCGGCGCACAAGGTACCACCGAGGCGGCCTGCAGATTGTCCCCCTTCCCTCCTCTGCGAAGACCCGAAGCGGCCGGCCTCGGAGCGGGGCGAAGCCGAACGGCGCAGGCCGGACCCCGCAGTGCTGAGCCGGTGAGCACCGAGGCGATGCCTCCGAGAGGAAATGGTGGCCTCCCGCGGCGGCCACCGGGAGGAGCGTCCGGAATCCCGGGCCCCGCGGGCAGCGAGCCTCCCTGCCCTCCTCCCTCCCCCCAACCCCTCCGGGGCCCGAAGATGGGGTGTGCCGCGAGGGGGAGCCCGGATCCTGCTCGGGCACCGGGCGCCCCGGTGCCACGGCCCCTGGCAGGGTGCGATGCGCGCACTTATTGTCCCCGGGAGCTAAGGGAAGGGCCCCCATTCCGGCTTGTGAATGAACATGTGGGTGGCACTAATGACAACGGCGAAATACAAGAAAGAACCCCTCTGGCCTTCGCGCCGCCCAGTCCCCTTGGGCACCAACCACCCAGCCGTCTGTTTTCGGGGTCCCTGACGGAAGGAAGAGAGGGAGGAGGCACTGGGGGAGGCTCCTGGCCCCGCACCCCGCGTCCCTCCCGCGTACAGCCCATGCGGGTGCCAGCGCGCAGGGGGAGCGAACCGGCGCCGCGCGCGGACCCGGCCTTGCCGAGCGTGGCGCAGCGTGGCGCAGAGACGAGCGCCGGCATAGCGGCCCGGGATCCACCCGGGCGCCTCCAGACCGTGCTTTGTCTTCCGGAGAACTATCCTTTGTCTCCCCGGCGCTTCTCTCCCCCTATGCGACGCGACGCTTCTCCCCGTCCTCTGGGACGACCGGCACCGCCACGCCGGCCTCGGTCGGGGCGCCGGGACTCGGCAGAGACCCGGGCCGGTGGCTGCGCAGTGGGGCTTGGAGGAGCCCGGAAGGCGCGGGCGCGCGGGACGCAGCCGGCGGTCACCTTGGCCCCCGCCCACCGCCCGGCTCTACCTTCGGCCTGTTCGCCCGGTCGGCTCGCTGTGGCCGCAGTGGAACCGCTCACTGCTTCCAGCGCGCCACCCGCGACGCGCCCCCGGTTACCCGGGCGTGTTGTCCCATCGGAGCGCGCGGAGGCAGCGCCGTGGACCGCGGGTCCCGGGCTTCACTGACAACACTTTTCTTCCCCCTCCCCTTATACCCGCGCTTTGCACGTGCGGAGGGAATGGTGACCCCACTTAAACCACCAAAAAATATCGGAAACGCTTAGCTCTGACTCCAGACCCTGCTTGCCCCTCTACTGGGCATCTGTTCCCCGAAAGCAGTGACTGAAAAGTAAAGACTGGGTCAGAGATGGTTAAAAAGAAAAAAAAGAAAAAAAAAAAAAACTGGCAGGATGTCGGCTGCTTCTGTCGCGAACTACATATCCCAGGGAGCCCGGGCTGGGACGCACGCCCGCGGCGGCCACTTGGAGAAGGTCTTACTCGGCCCGGCCGGCGCGCGGGCCAATCCCCTCGCCGGGCACCTTGGCTGGAACCTGAGAGCGATTCGCCCGCAAAGGATGCTCGGGTGGCTGGAGTGACCCGAGTTTCTTGTTGTCCCGAGGAAGAGGGGTCGCGTGGTTCTTGTCCCTTCCGATAGAACTCGGTGGCACCTTCCTCCCCGAGCGCAGCTCCGGGACTTGCAGACCCGCGCGCGCCCTGCCCCTCTGGCCACGCTGCGGGAGCCTCGGGCGCCGCTGTGTGACCGACCGGCCGCCGAGCCTCAGCCCCGCTTCGCGTCTTCATTTATCGTGGATCATTCCGAGAGTCCGTCTTGTAAATGTTCAGCATTTTGCTGCTTGACTGCTTTTTTCTGGGGACCGTCGCCGCACTTGCCGAGACCGGCGGAGGAAGGCAGCTGAGCCCGGAGAAGAGCGAAGTATGGGGACCCGGGCTGAAAGCAGACGTCGTCCTCCCTGCCCGCTATTTCTACATCCAGGCGGTGGACACGTCAGGGAATAGGTAAGTCGGGGCGTGACTCCCGGTTAACTGTTTAGGATCGCAGTTAAAACTCGGTTTCTTCCTTCAGTTTCTGTCAGCCTCGTTGTCCAGGGCAGTTTCCTCTGCGGGACACCTGGACGCGACTCACGTCTGGTTCTAGCAGCCTTCCGTTCCAAGTTTTCCCTGTGGCTTTGGAAATAATTCTGAATTATAACATTATATTAGGCTATATTACACAATGTAGTGGCAGCTTTTCTCTTCATTATTTTGCTAGGGATACTCACATTATCAGGGTAAAGCAAAACCCTTACATTTTGTGGAAAATACTGTTGCTACCCTACTTGTAAGGCCAGTTGACCGGCAGCGTCTTCCTCGGGGAGCTGCCCCCAGTTTGAAAAACAATACATGAAGGTCTAAGAAGTATGACTCTCCTATATGACTGTAATAAAATTTGTTTCATTCCAACGAATTCAACGCATTGAAATTATACTTGAAACTTACATGTTTCTGAAAGATGCTCGTCGTTCATGGTGGGTGCTGGATGCATCTGTTCTATGGGTAACAGTGTGGGGGAGGTGTCCGGGGCAAAGGAAGTTTAAATTTTGCCCATCTGGTTATAAAACGGTACAAGTGGAGAAACTTAACTACCATCTTGATAGCAAGATCACCCAGTCCGAAACACCGCCATCACCAAGGAATACAATGCCTGTTTGACTTCTGCTCGTGGCTGAGTGTGATTTATAGTACCGGTATTTTTAAGAATTGCCAACAGTCATTTTCCCAAATAAGGTTATCTTTGGAAGCACCATGGGTCACCAATTTCCAGATGTGATGCACAAGAACTAAGTACCTGGTGAACTGACGGGACTAGTGTTATACACAGAATGCGTAAGTATTTCTCTGCTTGAGGTAGATGAGGAGTGCTACCCCGTCCCCTGGAGACTGTCTGGAGTGAGACTGTGCCACGTTATCCTGAGCATCATCCTCCCGTGTGTTTACTCTGTGTCTGATCCCTCTGTCCATCCTGGTGCCAAAAGACTCAGCAGCAGAATGCCTGTACTAGAGGAAGGCTGTGGAGAGAACAACAAAGATTACATACCAAAGAGCAGGATCGTGTGCACGTATTGCTTAAAACAACCTTTCCGTGTCATTGCTTTTCCCGTCACAGGTTCGCATCTTCTCCAGGTGAAAAGGTGTTCCAGGTGAAAATCTCAGCACAAGATGAGCAGTTCACTCGCGTTGGAGTCCAGGTTTTAGACCGAAAGGATGGGTCCTTCATAGTAAGATACAGAATGTATGCAAGCTACAAAAATCTGAAGGTAGAAATTAAATTCCAAGGTCAACATGTGGCCAAATCTCCATACATTTTAAAGGGTAATTTGGAATATAATTTTATAGCAGTACTATTCAAATACGATGATACATGCCATTGTATTAACAAATACATAGCATTTTTTTTTTCACTGAAAGAAAAAAAAAATAGCTGTTTCCTACCCAGAAAGCTAGATTAGGAGACCTGGTAAAAGAGAGAAATCTATTGATTTGAAAAGAAATTATATTTTGCTAAAGAGCAAGTCACTATTAGAGGATTCCTTTCCTAAATGCATATTAACAAAAATAATAAAATCGTGTATATAATTATACGTGCTACTTTCTTAATTAGAAACTTAAGAATCAAGTAAATGGTGTTTGTCCCTGGAATTTGGTATATCCCTTCAGAAAGGCAGTAAGAGTTTTTTCTTTACTTTTGTTGTTATTGATGATAATTTACCCATTGAGAAAAATACTTCAGACTTTTAAAGAAGCAGTTTGTATAATAGACCACTGAAATATTCATATAACTTTCACTGAAACAAGTATACTCTCATAGTCTTTTACCAATATTTGGTGATTTTTAACCACGCCAAGCACAAGGAGTAATCAGTATCAGCTATAAAGCATAAATTTGTACCAACTAGTTTTGTCTAAACTCATGTAAGATGGACCTGATTATGGAAATATCACAAGACTTCTCTGTGAAGAGCTATTAAAAATCTAAGGCTGACTTACTCCTAATGCCCCAATGTAGTAAAAGAGTATTTTTTAAAATTGCTTTCAATGGGCCAGAGGGTTAGCTCAGTGGTTCCGGCGCCTGCCTCGCAAGCGCAAGGTGCTGAGTTCGATCCCCGGTAACCACATATAATGCTGGGCGTGGAGACATGCCCACCAACAATCAACACCACATACTACAATGCCGGACGTGGTGGCTCACGCCTATAATCCCAGCACTCGGGAGGCAGGGACAGGAGGATTGCTGAGTACGCGGAGGCTTGCCTGGGCACCATAGTGAGCTCAGGGCCAGCCTGAACTACAAAGTGAGACCCTGTCTCAAAAAGCAAAAAAAAAATGTGCTTTCAATCCAAAGCCACTCCCTACCCAACTACTCAATATGTGGGAAGCCCTCGTTTTCCATCTTTGCTACAAGTTGCAGAGGCGAAGTGAAATGTCTGTGCTTTGTCCACAGGGCCCGTTTACCACGAGAACTGTGACTGTCCTCGGGAAGACAGTGCCACCTGGCTGCAGGAAATGAACTGCCCGGACTCCATTCCCCAGATTCAGAAAGACCTGGCACATTTCCCTGCCGTTGATCCAGAAAAAATCGCAACCGAAATCCCCAAAAGATTTGGACAAAGGCAGAGTTTATGTCACTACACCTTAAAGGACAACAAGGTGCAGCCCGTGGTTTGAGGTTCTCTGGTTTTCGAGAGTCTGTTCTGTGTTGACATTTGGCTGCTCCTAACGAAGTGGCTTCGCTCAGCATCCTCTCCCTGAGATGACTGCGCCAAAGCTTTGCCGCGGTGAAGCGCGCCCGGACCGAGGACTAACGTCCCACGTGTTCAATTCTCTTCCAGGTTTATGTCAAGACTCACGGTGAGCATGTAGGTTTCAGGATTTTCATGGATGCTGTCCTGCTTTCCTTGACCAGAAAGGTGAGCGAATATTTCTTCTCATTTGTAAGAGGCATGGTTAAACCAGGGTCTACAGTTTAATTTTTCAAACTGAAACTAACAACACGACCAAGGATATTGGATTATCGTGTTGTTCTAAATTTTTATTTTGTGAGGATACCTGAATAGGTTTCCTAGGGCCATGGCACAAAGTGCCCAAACTGAGTGGCGTAGAATAACAAAAAATAATTCCTTTATTTTTCTGTCAGTACATATGGGCAACACATAGTGATTACCTGACTCATTGTGAGTTGATACATGGACATAACACAGCATCATTCTTTTTAAATCCCCCTCTCTTAGTCCTTCCTGTTTGCGAACAGTCTGTCTCCATCCTTCCTATTATGTTATTTTGCTCTTTAATTTATTTATACTTTGGTCTTCTCCTGTAAGAAAAGCATGTTCTATTCAAACTTGTGTGTCTGATTTATTTCATTTAACATTATGCATCTTTTTTCCTCAAGTTTATCTTTCTTAAGAGCAGACCAGTGGCCGGTAGTATTAAATTTCACATTTCATTTGTCCGTTCCTCTGTGGATAGAGGCCATCAAAACTCCTTCTAATTAATATGAGTCAGGCTGCTGTAGACGTGGGTGTTCCACAGTCAGATGTCGGCAGCTTACCCTCCTCCGGAGGCTCGGGACGCCTGCCTTCCCCTCAGTCCACTGCGCTCTCTAGTTTGGGACAGCACCGTGGTCTTCCCTGCCTACCGGCTCTGGGCCTTCTCACACCCTACTCGGTGTCTCTTCCTCGAGGACCCTAGTCACAGGAAGTGAATGGCCCCTGCTCCTCCAGTGTGACCTCATTTTAACTAACTGATCTGCACGGACCCAATTTCTAGACAAGGTCATTCTGACCTGCTGGAGAGTAAGATATTTCAACATTTCACCCCAAAACAATGTCTAACAGAGAAGAGAAAATAAGATGAGGTAAGATTATCTTGGCACTAGCCCTACCGTGAGCCCTACTATGTGCTTTCTATGAATCCATGCCTCGGCCTCATGTGTGAGCAGAGTCTGATGGGAGGCTTTGACAGCAGTGTTCAAATGGCTGATGAGAAAGTTTCTATGACATTTTTTATCAATCATATATGTGTTTATGTACAAATTGTTACAGCATCTACTTATTGAGTAAAGTGTGCGCACAGTGATGGAAATATGTCCAATCATAGCACCCTTCTTCCCAGACTGTAACCATTTACATTCAGTTAATTCTGAAGGTAGGTTTTAGTATCGATACTCTTGTCTCCTCCAGGCTAAGACATCAGAATAGTAGCAAATGTGTTTTTGCTTGTTGGGGTCAATAATGGAAAAATAAGAATTGTCTCCAAGGTTCCAGTTGTTCAAGACTATTTTCATATTGACTTCTTCAGTTCTTAATGAAAATACATACTAAAGTGATTAAAAAATAGAGTCATCAGTGCTTCAAAAGTATTAAAAATTCATTGCAGTAAGAGACACACAGCCATGACACTCCGTCCTCGATTCCAGTGTGCTTTTCGTATTATTGGTGCCACTCTCTGAAGCAGTTCTGGAAATCTGCTTTTGTGAGTGTTCTTACAGCGTGTGACCAAAAATACAGTGACTGCGGCTGCCAACCCCTCTCCAGCAGAAAGGCCGGCTTGTAAAAATATAACAGAGTCCTTGTCCACCTCACTGACCAGACCTGGCACCACGCAACAACCGTGAAAGATAAACAGGGTGAATCGATTTGGAGCACAAAGGTGCCATCACAGCCCCCCTAATGACCCTCCCAAAAAAGGCTCTCAGAAGTGCTTTGGAAAGTGGCAGGACGGCGGCATAAGTGCGCTCAAAGCCGAAGGGACTGTTTTACAGGGAGTCGACAGCAACACAAAGCAGGTTCTTTCAATACATTCATACCGTGTGTCAGTCGAAGCTGCAGAGGTTGGAAGTTGCTGTGCTGGACACATCAGGCTGCCCAAATTCCAATCTTGTCACTACACCTACCTGGTGAAGGCATTCTTTAAATAAAACACTTGACTTGTTAGCAAGAAACTAGGATTAGAGTCCCCAGGGCTTTATGTTCTTTTCCAATAACCCTCTGTAAGTCTTTGATCATCTTAGTGTCCCAGCAGCATCAGAGCAAAAGCCACCTTTGCTACCCCATCCCCTTTGCAGTACGTCTGTTGGTCAGTTCGGATGCTGCAGAAAAGAAACCTAGGATGCTTAGACCTATGACTGTATTGCACAACATCACCCTCTCTTCAAATGAAAGTGCTTCTCATTGCCTACAGCTTGTCAGCTTGGCCTTTCGTTGGGTTCGGTGCTGATCTTCACTGATACATCCAAAGCGTCATGCAGTGCAAGAACAGAATAAGCGCTTTATTTTCTTTTCTCCTAGGTGAAGATGCCAGATGTGGAGTTCTTTGTTAATCTGGGAGACTGGCCTTTGGAAAAGAAGAAATCCAACTCCAACATCCATCCGATCTTTTCCTGGTGCGGCTCCACGGACTCCAAGGATATCGTGATGCCGACCTATGACTTGACCGACTCTGTTCTGGAAACCATGGGCCGGTGAGCGTGGTTGGTTCTCTTGGGTGGGTCCTCTCCCTCCTCCTTGGGATGTGTTGGCGTGAGAGGAAGGCACGGTGCACGTTCTGTCTTCCAGGGTAAGTCTGGATATGATGTCTGTGCAAGCCAACACGGGGCCTCCCTGGGAAAGCAAGAATGCCACGGCCCTCTGGAGAGGGCGAGACAGCCGCAAAGAGAGGCTCGAGCTGGTGAAACTCAGCAGAAAACACCCGGAACTCATCGATGCTGCTTTCACCAACTTTTTCTTCTTCGAACACGACGAGAGCCTATATGGTCCTATCGTGAAACACATCTCCTTTTTTGATTTCTTCAAGGTACAACGCCACCAGTGGCCCGTGTTTTCTGCTTTCCTGGTAGATGCCAAAAATGCACCCTGGGGAAGGGACAGTGAAGCCCGTAAGCTGGGAGGATGGGAGAGATGAACACGAACCGTAGTGAGTGTCCGCAGCCTGGGACTATCCTCAGACTCAGCCCTGACTCTGAATATGCACAGGGAGATGTAACATAATTTCTTCTCCATCTGACTGTTAAGCATGTGACTGTGCAAATCCTTTCTTTAGTAATATACGCATTCCAGTGGTGTTACAGTTATTTCTCCCCAGAACCACAGCATCATAACAAGTCTCTTCTCAGGCCTCTGCCGTGGAGCAACTTGCGTCCTGCCCACACGTCCTGCCTGGGGATCCTGGGGAGGAACAATAGCTCTGTGCACCTACATGGAGATCGCTCTTGCTTTGCAGAGAGCAATCCTTTTCCTCATGACTCCCTTTTGTCAGGACATGCATCCTGCCCTGCTCTCCAGACCACTGGTAGTTTCTGAAGCCCTCTTGGGTGGAGGGAACGGTGGGCAACAGGTAGTCACCCACTCTTTGGGTGAGGAAGACAAGCCTTCGGCAAGTTGGGTCTGCCCAGATTTTCTTTGCTTGTGTCATGTGGAAGTAGGCAGGCTTCGAGCATGCCATAAGTTTGTTCCACATGCACAGCGTGAAGATTTTATTCATTTGTTTTTTTTGTTTTGCAGTACTGGGAATTGAACCAGGGCCTTCACACCAAGCTACATACTCGGCCCTTTCTTAAAAAAATGTATTTGCTGGGCCGGAGGGTTAGCTCAGTGGTTCCGGCGCCTGCCTCGCAAGC
>PVIC010058929.1:0-10250 GCA_004025085.1 Thryonomys swinderianus | reverse complement strand
AAAGAAACCACAATGCTAGACCCTGTCTCAAAAAAAAAAAAAAAAAGACACCATCATGAATGTGAATTTCATTAACCCAAAGAAAGGAAGAAAATATTTATAAATATGTACATGATAGGGGACTTGTATTTAAATATATAAGGAACTCTTAAAACTCCTAATAATTATAACACAATTAAAAATTATCAGAGTCTACCCAGACATTTATTCAAATAAATATTCAATAAAACATATGAAAAGATATTCAACATGACTAGCCATCAGAAAAATTCAAAACAAGTACTAAGAAGGCAAATATAGGATATTCACAATTGGGGTTTTTTTTGAGACAGGGTCTCTCTTTGTAGTCCAGGCTGGCCCTGAGCTCACTGTCTAGCCCAGGCAAGCCTCGAACTCTGCAATCCTCCTGTCTCTGCCTCCCGAGTGCTGGGATTACAGGCGTGAGCCACCACGCCCGGCACTGTGGTATGTGGCATTGATTGCTGGTGGGTGTGAGTCACCACGCCCAGCATTGTACGTGGTTACCGGGATCGAACTCAGGACCTTGCCCTTGGGAGGCAGACGCCGGAACCACTAAGCTAAATCTCCAGCCCACGCTATTGTGTTTTATTTGTAGTAAGATACCACTTTACATCCACTAGAATGGCTACAATCAGAAGACCAGATAATAACAAGAGTAATGGAGGCTATGGTGATATTAAAAACCTCAAAATACTGCTGGTAAAAAGGTAAAATGGTGGAGCCACTTTGGAAAATAGTGTGGCAGTTCCTTAAAAGTTAAACATAGTTAGCACTTGACCCAACAATTGCATTTATAGTGTGTATCTAAGAGATACGCAAATATGTTCACACAAAAACTCATATGTGTATAATTCATACCAGTATTATTCATAGTAGGCAAAATTCAGACTAGGAAATAAATATTCAACTGACTAATGGAGAAACAAATGTAATATATCCATAGAGTGGAATATTTTGGAACCTCAGAAAGCAATAAAGTACTGACACATGCTACAACAGAGAACTTTGAAAATATGCTGAGTGAAAGATGGGAATAGATAAGGTTTTCGTGCAATTTCTTCTTAAATGAAATGTTCATATAGTATGATATTCTTGAAGCATTTATTTCAGTTATTAGATTGAGATATAAAATATACTCCTTATAGTAATTAAAACAGTTTAAAGTCCACTCTCCTAGGTTATTTTAAAGATACTATCATGATAGCCCCATCATATAAGCAACTAAATCTTTTTCCTTGCTTTTGAAAGTTCAGTCTTATCTTGTCACTACTTCATGTGCTTTTGACCCTAACCTACTGCAACCCAGCTTTACTCATATCACTCCACAGAGACGAGGAATCACTCATGAATATAAACAAATAACCAACTTGTTGCTAAATCTTATGGCCAAGTTTCCATCTTTATCATTCCTGACTTCTCTGCCATTTTTACTCCATTGATGCCTTCGTCTTTCCTGAAATGTTAGGGATATCATCCACATGACCTGTTTTCACTTCTTGCCGGCGTTCTTCTTCATGTTTTTGTTAATGTTAGTTTCTCAAAATTCTACTTTCAGGCCCTTTCCACCCTTTTTATCTTTATTCCCCACCTGAACTTTGAACTAGCACCTCCATATCCACTGATGCACTTTCTTCCAACAAAGTTACTGGACATTAGTGAAGAAGAAAACAAACATGAGCTCTTGCTTAAAGGTGTGCACAGAGTTTATATCTCTGCTAGTGACTCCTCTCTTGGACTAAGGAGATGAGTTTCCAATCGCTTTCTGAATATCTCCTCCTGAAGAATCTCAAAGAAATCTCAAGCCAAATAAATCTAAAATTGAAATCATCTTTTCTGTAACACCCCTAACACCTCTTCCTTCTTCCCCTGAGCTCTTTCTTTCCCAGGAATGGCAGTCACACACTTACCTAGCCAAAAGATATCCATAAACCCAGCCTCCTTTCCATCTCCCTAAAAGCAAGCCCAGTGCTGTGGATTCTCCTCTCCCTTAGTGTCTTTCTCATTTATCCTTTTCTCTCTTCCTGTTGCCAGTACCTTTAGGCAGTTTCTCATCATCTCTGATCTGTTAATAATATTCATTACTTGGATGTTTTGTGCTGCTCCCAGTCCCTAGCTCAGCTCCTACTCTCCTGTCCAAATTATCTTTCTTTTTTTCTTTAGACTTATTTAATTTATCGGTACATTATATGTACACTTCACAATTATGCTCAACATTGAGAATTTGTACTAGTATATGACATAACTTAATTCTCATTTTTCTCCTTCCCCTACCCACCCTACAACCTCCCACCCCTATATACACAAGCTTTATTTCCTTTTCTTTACCGTCAATTTTTTCTTTTCCCTCATTACTTACCCCTAAACCCCATTTCCCTTTGATTATTTACTCTTTTACAATGTCTGTCATGCATTCTAGAACTCTTTTACAACTTCAGTTTCTCATACTGAGAAAAGATGCGATATCACATCTGTGACCTATTTATTTCACTTATGAGTGTGTCCTTAAACCATGACCATTTGAGTATAAATGACTCAACCTTATCATTCTTTTTTTTTTTTTTTGAGACAGGGTCTCACTTTGTAGTTCAGGCTGGCTCTGAGCTCACTATGTAGCCCAGGCAAGCCTCCAACTCAGCAATCCTCCTGCCTCTGCCTCCCGAGTGCTGGGATGACAGGCGTGAGCCACCACACCCAGCACTGTGGTATGTGGTATTGATGGCTGGTGGGCGTGAGTCTCCACACCCAGCATTGTATGTGGTTACCAGGGATTAAACTCAGGACCTTGCGCTTGCGAGGCAGGCACCGGAACCACTGAGCTAACCCTCCAGCCCAACCTTATCATTCTTTAAGGCAGAGTAACACTCCATTTTCTAAAAACACATACACACACATCTTCTTTATCGAGTCTCGAGTTGATGGGCATCTGGATTGTTTCCAAGATTTAGCTATCCTGAACTAAACTCCTATGAACATGGGTCCACATATGTTTCTGTGATATGAATCTTGTAATTCTTTTGTGTATATCCCCAGCAGGGGAATAGCAGGGTCAAATGGAACCTCAAATCCTAGTTTTTTAAGGATTCTCCACATTGATCTCCATAAGAGTTGTACCAGTCTACATTCCCACCAAGAGCAGAGTAAGGTTCCTTTTTCTCCACAATCTCGGCAGAATTTATTGCTGGCTAATTTCGAGATAGCAGCTATTCTTCGTAAATGAGATGATATCTCAGTGTTGTTTCCATCTGTATCTCTCAAATGATCAGTGACATTGAGCATTTCTTCATATACTTCTTAGCTGCTTTTACATCTTCCTCTGAAAAGTGTCTGTTTATTTCAGCTCCCCATTTTTGAATTGGATCTTTAAAAATTCAAATTATCTCTTTCAAGGAGAGTTCTGCTCTTATCAATCTAGTGGTGGACACTACAGATTGCTAGATCTGCACTACTCATTTTCTACCAGGCCTTCCGATACTGCTTAAAAGCTAAAACCTCAAACAACTACTACAATGATTTTGGTATCTCCAAGATTCTTTAGCAGACAGGATTCTAGATGTGATTAAGTTCTGCAATCACCTACAAATGCCTACTATTTAGAAGGGATCGTGAAACAATAGCCACATCTCTCCTGCTACTCTTAGCTAGCCCAGTGATGGAGGCATTAGAGTTTTCCATTGTTGTGCCAGCATAAATCTTAGTGTCTGGTCACTATCTCTGAGTCATTTGAGAGTCAGAGTGTGTGTGTGTGTGTGTGTGTGTGTGTGTGTGTGTGTGTGTGTGTGTGTGTGTGTGTGTGTTCTGAAGATCTGGCTGACATGATGATGCTCCAACCAGTAGTTAGGGTGGTAGCAGCTTCTTGATTCCTAGATCATAAATAAAGTAGGGTGCTTCCAGAGTCCGTGATGCCTCACTTTTCTCCTTGTGACAGAGATAAGATTTAGTTTGATGTTGCTGTGGGAGTCGTTCATGGAGATGCAAACTAAAGCTTGCCATTCCAGCCAATTACACCAATTTTCTAATCACTTTATTTTCTGTGTTAAAATGATTTTTTGCTGAGAAGTGCTAGAGCGCTTTTTTCTCTGAAACGGAAACCTGACTTATATAATTCGTCTGTACAAATGTCTTTGTCTTTGTTACTTTTCTCATTGATAAAACAATATACCTCATACCCATGAGTTAAAGGAGGAAATATTTATTTGAGCTCACAGTTTGTAGAGATTTCAATCCATACTAATTTAGCTCCAAGGAGGAACAGCACGACAGAGAAGAATTATGGAGGAGAAACAGTTTGTAGCCTGGCAGGCAGAAGGTAGCCAGAGGCAGCAGGAGCAGTGAGCCTGCCTTCCGTCTCTCCCGTTAACATTCCATACAGGTTGTAAACCTATTGATTGATGCCAACTACACTCAGGATGGGGCTTCTATTATCCATATAATTAATCCCAGTATCACACCCTTAATCCCAGTGAAGCAGCAGATGAGAAGTCGTCGAAAGCATCCAAGATTTGAAGGCAGTAAAGCAAACAGCTTTATTTATGTCAACACATCAATGGACTTGGTCAGGATAATTGCTCAGAGTACTAGCCAAATTGCCTTTTGTTTTTTTACATCTTATATAGGCTTCATGAGAAACAAAATCTAGTGCCAAACAAAATAAGCAGTTGATTGGTTACATATTATACAGTTATTACTGTTTGGTTACAGTGAGTTCAAAATCATCAATCTAAGATAAGATCAGTCAGACACATACTTGAAATGTGCATTAGTTTAGAGCAGGGTCTGCCAAAGAGGAGCCGATAAGAAAGAGACTGGTACGGAGAGTAAACACCAGTTCAGGGCCAGGTCAGCCAGGGAGGAATCTGCTTGGACTGAAATAGCATTTTTCAACCAGCAGTGTCCTGGACTGGGGTCCAACCTACTCATCAGTCTCCTCATATTCCTGTCTCAGCAACAGCAGTCACAGTGGCTCTGGCAGATGGAGGGGAGAAGCTAAAGAAACCTTGCATTGGTCTTTCCTTACAGCTCAAAGCTTCTGTGTTGGGAATGTTTATATTTCAGAACAGGTTCAAGCCCTAGGCAGATGGAGAGCGTTGAAGATTGATAGCGACATGTCTCTTTAGCAACATAGCAAGATGATACGTGCTTATGCATAATCACTTACCACACACTATAGAAAACTCTCTCTTCAGGATAACCTATGACATACTTATTTCCATTTTTTTTTTCTTTTGAGACAGGGTCTCGCTCTGTAGTTCAGGCTGGCCCTGAGCTCACTATGGTGCCCAGGCAAGCCGCCGCAAACTCTGCAATCCTCCTGTCTCTGCCTCCCGAGTGCTGGGATTACAGGCGTGAGCCACCACGTCCAGCATTCTTATTTCCAATTTAACCCACTCTATACTTTCCTTTTAACCAGTATCACATTCTTAATCCATATTCACATGCTCTTAATGCAGCCACCTTTGAAACTCCCCACCTATGATCATAAAAGGCTTTATGAGAGCAGCTAGATACAAGCCATACCCTACCATTCTGCCCTGGCACCCACAAGACTCATGAGCATCTCTTTATGCAACAGGCATTTAGTCTCTCTGCAAGTGTTGCTGGAGTCTTAGCAATTACACCATTACTGAAAAGCCCAAGGCTAAAGTCTTCTCGGAGATTTAAGGCAACCCTTATCTGCAAGCTGACTATACAAATTGAAAACAAGATTAAACACTTCATAATGCAATGGCCCAAGATAAACACGCCCATTCCAAATAGGGAGACAGAAAGGAATAACAGAAAAAAAAAGTTCAAAATCCAGCAAGGCAAACATTAAGACCCATAGATCCAAGTGTGGCAACCCATGGAGTCTGTGGTAAGATAAAAACCCTACAGGACTTGGATGGTTCCATCCCTACAGCACTGCAGGTGGCTGCAACTCTCATGGTTTCTCTCTGGGCTAGTTGTGCTCATTCCTTGTGTCTTTCCTCAGACAATCCATGTCTGGTTTCTTCAACTTTCTGGGGTCTCCAGGCAACCTTTGGCTTCACATTCAGGGCTCCATAAATTGCCCTCTCAGGAGCATACTGCCTGGGCTCCTAGGCTTTCTTTCGAAATCTGGATAGAAGCCTTCCTGATCCCACAACTCTTGCATTCTGCGTGCACTTAAAACCAGAGCTACCTAGATCATGCCAAAGTCTGCCTCCACCTGGATCAGCCAGGCTCCCTTCAATCCATTGTGAGGAACAGATTTTCTAGGTTGCCACCATTCTGTAATATGGTGCTTTGGAGCGCCCTTTGGAAAGCAAAGTCTTTCACCTTTGCAACCTTGGGGCTGCAAACACTGGAGTCCTGATGGTTCTTGTGATGTGTTCAGACTATCTCAGCCATTGTTTTATTCCTTCTGAGCAACCAAATTTTCCCCTGCTCCACCCTTGCACTCCACAACTTTACTGAAGGTTCTTTTCTGGTCAAACTCAACATTTCTTAAGTCATTCTACTGGGCTCTTTGTTCTTGATTATCAACATAAGTCTGGCTAAAAGCCCCCAACAGTAGCCGTGCCACTGCCTCAACATTAGACTACCCTGAAATTTCTTCCATCAGATTAATTAGCTTACTATCCTTAATCTCAGGAAAATTCTTTGAACAAGAGCAAACTCTGGACAAATTTTCTTCAAAGCGTAACACACATTGGTCTGGAACCCAACACCCAGTCCAATCTTTGTTGCTAATGAAACCTCCTGAGTTTGGTCTTCATTGCCTGCATTTCTGTCAGCACTCTGATGCTCTGAGATCTGACCAGATTATCCCAACGAGTTAAATTTCCAGTATCCCAGGGCTACTTCTGTAACCAATGTTTCCAAACTGTTCCAAACTTTTCCTTCAAGCCAGTTCCAAGGGCTCTTGAACTACTTGGTCAGGTATAGTCACAACAACTACCTCCCTTGTCTGGTACTAAAATCTATTTTCATTACTTTTCTCATTTCTGAAACTAAATACACAACTCCCACAAGTTAAACAAGGAAAAGCTTATTTTGGTAATCAGTATATAAATCTTTCAGTCCATGGTAGCCTGGTTTCAAGGCAGAGCTACATGGTACAGGGACATCACAGAGGAGGAATAGCTCATTGCATGGCAGGCAGAAAGCCGCAAGTGGCCACACTAGTGAACCTACCTTATCTCTCTCCATTTGTATTCCATCCATGCTGTAACCTATTGATTGATGCCACCCACACCCCAGGATGAGATTTACATTATCCATATTCTTAATCCCACTATCACACCTTTAATACTAGTATCACTCTTTTAATTCACATTTACTCACCTTAATCTTACCGATGCTCCATCCTTCTCTATTCTTTAGCTGTACAGAACCTACATAGCCTTGGTAAACTTCTGCTTTCTCTTTCTATCTACAGCTTTTTCTTCAAGCTCAGCTTAGGTGCGCCCTCCTCCAGAAAGCTTTCTCTCTGATGTCCTACCCTAAAAAACATGCTCTGGATTATGATCCTGTCATAGTTGCTCTGTTGTGCTTAACTCTCATGGAAAACGTATTTAACTCTATTGTAATTCTTTCTTGACTGTATCTTTCCCTAGTCTGTGGAGCTAGGAAGACAGACACCATGCCTGTCTTGTTGGCTGCTTTCTCCCCCATTCCAAACACATTTAACCAAATGGCTGTTGAATACATGAGTATTTCTCTTACCCTTTTGTCTTCACTCAAAGAATAGTGCCTTCCAACTAGAGAAAGAAATACTTTATGGAGCCAAAAAGAAAATCTAAAACCTCATGTACCAGTTTTTCAGTAAAAGTAGTCAATCTGTTTAAGATTACAGAGCTGAATTTGGCAAGACACTTGTATCTTAAGTCTCAAAAGTATTTTTGAGAAATTTTATACCATGGACATGGTATTTGATGACAGCCCTCTTTGTGTGCAGTTAGCTTTCTGAATTGGGTGACAACTCAACTGCACTTGCAATTTCAAAAAAAAAGTTAGCGATCATCCATATTTTGAACAGCAATATGCCCACATCAGATCTCTTCTGGTACAAATATTAAAGAACTAGAACATCTTTTAGTCTAGCACAATCCCAGTTCAATCACTAACATCTTATCATCTAATCTCAACTCCAACACCCCAAATAATGGAAAGGTTCTCCCTCCCAAGAGAACTCCTTAATTTTTGAAACACTCTCATTTGAAAAAAAAATCTATCACTTTGAGACAGATGTTACAGATGCTAGCACTACTTCTGCCACAGCTGCAGATGTGGAGTTAATCACTACATGAGAGGGCCTGGAATACAAATATTCCCAAACTCACACATTTTTCAAGACCTAAAGGCAGCCAAACTGATAACAATGATAGCAAACATAAAGTCGTTACTCAGTGCTAGCCACTGTTCTAGGCCTTTTACATATATTAACTCTGTTAATCCCCACAATACTATGAGAATATACTATTATTATCTTTATTTTACAACTAACAAATCTGAGGCTAAATAAGGTTAAGTAACTCACCCAAGGTCACATGGCTTTAAGTACTGAAATCCAGATGTAAGCCCAAACAGTTTGGTTCTACAACCTATGCTCTAATGCTCTTAAACATTATGTCATATGAATGCCAGGAGATAACCTATCTCCTCCTTCTACAATATTTGATATGTCCTGACTCATAGGGATAGACTCTCAGTATCCTAACCTTGGCTGCAGTGTCTAAATTCCAAGATCTAAGATCCCTAGGACTGAAACATTTGCCTTCTATCAAAGTAAAAGCAATTTCTGATTTTTCCCATGCTTTTGATATTTCAAACAATTCTCAATTTTGTCAGGAAGCACTCCCAAAGAAAGTTCTACTTTATATCCTAATACCGCCCAGATTGCTACTCACTTCTTATCCATTCTACTCCTCAATCTCAGCCACCTCATTAGTCCCTGATGCTTGTCACAGGCAGTCTGCAGATACTGAATCCAATTTGTTCATTGTTTTGTCTAATTACTTGACTGAATGTTCTTGCATGTTCATGCATGTCAGCCCTATTTAAGAGAATTAGATCCCCGAAGACAGAACTATGATTGATTATTCAGCACAGAGATCTCTACTCTTCCAAAATCAGGCCAATTCAAAAAGCACTTATTCTGGTAACTGAAGGATACACAGAGACTCTCGAGGAGATTACAGTCTAATGAAGGAGACAAAGAATGATGCACATAGAGTCATGCAGTAAGTGTCCCAAGAACAATCAGATAGTAAAACTGTTAATGATTAAAGAATCACAGAATTTTATGCTCACAGGGAAAAAAGAGATAATCTCTCAATCTTCAAACGTTTTAATTCCTTTTCTCAGTGCTAGGACAGAATACCTTACAACTAAACATTAAAAGGGGAAAGGTTTCTTTTAGCTCACAGTTTATGGAGATTGCAGGTATTTTTCCCACCAACAACCAAAGTACCTAATGCAGAGTTTAGTACCAGAGAGTGACATCGTTGCTGTGATGTTACCTGGCCATGTGGTTCTGAAGCCTTTGGAACTCAGTTATGGGAAGAGGAGAGGTGTGGACTGACCCTGTAAGACAAACTTGATGGGAGATTTTGTTCAGACCTCAGAAGATAATAAAGTTGACTGTAGTGAATGTGGGAGAGACCAGGCTTAAAAATTTCAATTGGGAAGAAAGACCCCATTTGCCATTGGACTTCAGACTACATGTAATGCTCTAGTCGAAAATTTGTCTGCATTTTGCTCATGTCCAGGGAATTTGCCTGAGATTAAGGGCAGCCACTAATTGATCTTATGAAACAAACTTCAAGGCAATCTAAAGTTGTGGCAGTGGCATGACTATTATCATGTGCTGTTTTAGCCAGACCCACTTTCAGAATGAAGAACAAAGGGCCCAGCAGAATTCAAAAGTTTTCAACTTGGCCAAAAAACACAAAACTCCAGTAAAACTGCAGACTACAAAGATGGAGCAGAGGAGAACTTGGTTGCTGATAAGGCACAAGACAATAGAAAAATAACCTGAGGACATCACAAGAGCAAGTGGGACTCCACATTTTGCAGACTCAAAATTGCAAAGCTGAGGGCCGGAGGGTTAGCTCAGTGGTTCCAGTGCCTGCCTTGCAAGCGCAAGGTCCTGAGTTCAATCCCCGGTAACCACATACAATGCTGGGTGTGGAGACTCTCGCCCACCAGCCATCAATACCACATACCACAGTGCCGGGCATGGTGGCTCACGCCTGTCATCCCAGCACTCA
>PVIC010058928.1:0-10254 GCA_004025085.1 Thryonomys swinderianus | reverse complement strand
TGCCATAAAGAATGACAAGATCGATCCATTTAGGTGCAAATGGAGACATCTGGAGGATATACTAATAAGTGAAATCAATAGATCACAGATAGACAATTTCCGGATCTTCTCTTTGGCATGAACACCTGTAGATGCAAATGAGTTCTAGAAAGTAGGACAGCTTTTATAGAGTGGAATATTTCTATAGGAATCTTGGTGTGGGAATGTGATGAGGGGAAGGAATAAATATGATACAGAAGGAAAATAAAAGAGCATGTAAAAAGGGGGAGGAGGGGGGAGTGGGTATGGATATGGGTAAAAATGAGAATTAACTTGTGGCATATACTGGTACAAATTTCCCAATGTTATATGTGATTTTGAGATGTATATAAATTGCACCAATAAAGAATTCAATTTAAAAAAAAGATATGGTCGCTTATTGTAGCCGGGGTTGTTTCTGGATATTCTAATGTATTGCACTGGTCCTCGGGTCTGTTACTTTGCCAGTGGCATGCAGTTTTTATCATAGTGGCTTTATAGTAGAGCTTTAAGTTGGGGATTGTAATACCCCCTGCCATGTCCTGGTTGCTTAGAATTGCTTTTGCTATTCTAGATTTTTTGTGGTTCCAGATTATTTTTTCTAGCTGTGTGAAGTATAGTGTTGGAATTTCAATTGGAATTGCATTGAATCTGTATAGTAATTGTGTAAGTACAGCCATTTTGACGAGTTGGTTCTCCCTACCTAGGAACAAAGGATGTCTTTCCACTTTCTGATATCCTTTTGTATCTCATTCAGAGTCTTATAGTTTTCAGAGTAGAGGTTTTTCACCTCCTTTGTTAGGTTGATTCCTCGATATTTCATTTTTCTGGGTGCTATTGTGAAAGAGATTGACTCCTCAATTTCTCTTTCAGTGAGTCTGTTGTTTGTGTAGACAAAGGCTCTTGATTTTTGAGTGTTGACCTTGTATCCAGCAACACTACTAAATTTGGTAATTAAGTCTAGCAGTCTTTTGATTGAGGTTTTAGGATCCTCTAGATAGAGTATCATATCATCAGCAAATAATGACAGTTTAACTTCTTCCTTTCCTATCTTTATTCCTTTTATATCTTTGTCCTGGCTGATTGCTATGGCTAATATTTCCAGCACTGTATTGAACAAGAGTGGTGACAGCAGGCAGTCTTATCTCGTTCTTGATCTTAGTGAAAATGTTTTCAGCTCTTGGCCATTAAGTATGATGCTGGCTATTGGTTTCTCTTAAACAGCTTTTATTAAATTGAGATTAAGTCCATCTATTCCAATTATCTGTAGGGTTTTCATCATGGATGGGTGTTGCATTTGGTTGAAAACTTTTTCTGCATCTGTTGGGATGATCATATGGTTTTTGTCCTTTAGTCTGTTAATATACTGCATTACATTTATTAATTTATATATGTCGAACCAGCCTTGCATCCCTTCAATAAATCCAACATGATCGGGGTGTATGATTTTCTTGAAAACTCTCTATATTCTGTTTGCAAGTATTTTATTGAGGATTTTTGCATCAATGTTCATTAGAGAGATTGGCCTGTAGTTTTCTGTTCTGCTTGGAACATTTTCCAACTTTGGAATCAGGGTGATGGTTGTTTTAAGGAATGATTTGGGGAGTAGTGCTTCTCTTTTGATTTCATTAAAAAGATTGAGAAGTAGTGTCATTAACTCTTCTTTAATAGTTTTGTAGAATTCAGCAGTGAAGCCATCAGGACCAGGGCTTTTCCTTGTTGGTCGGTTTTTTATTACATTTTCAATTTCCCAGATTGATATTGGGTTTCTTAACACTTTTATATCCTCTTGGTTCAGCTTTGGAAGTTCATATGTGTCTACAAATCTATCCATTTCTTCTAGATTTTCCATCGTTTTTGAGTACAATTTTCCAAGTACATGTTTATTATCCTTTAGACTTCCACTGGATCTGTCTTGATTTCCCCATTTTCATACCTTATAGCATGGATTTGAGCCTTTTCCTTCCTTTGTTTGATAATGTTGGATAAGGGTCTGTCGATTTTATTTATCCTTTCAAAGAATGAACTCTTCAATTCATTAATTATTTTATTGTTCTCTTTATCTCCATTGCATTAATTTCTGCTCTGATCCTTATAATTTCCTCCCTAGTATGAGTTTTGAGTTTGTCTTACTCGTCATTTTCTGTTTGAAGTTCATCTTTAGATTGTTTATTTCAGTTTGCTCTACTTTCCAAGTGTAGGCACTCACTGCTATGAATTTCCCTCATAGAACGGCTTTCATTGTGTCCCAAAACTTCCTGTATGTTGTACTGGGTTGTCATTTAGCTATAGAATTTTTTTTAATTTCTTAATTTATTTCATAGCCCATTGGTTGTTCAACAGAGTGTTGTTCAATTTCCATGTTTGTGAGGATCTTGGAATTTCTTTTGCTATTCAGCTCCAGTTTCAAGGCACTGTGCTCTGATAGTATGCAGGGGATAACTTCAATTCCTTTGCAGTTACTTAAGCATGTTCTTTGGATTAAGATGTGATCTATTTTGGAGAATGATTCATGAGCAGCTGACAAGAATATATATTCTGACTCTGTCAGGTGAAATATTCTGTAGGCATCTATTAAGTTCACTTGCTCAAACGTTTGATTTAACTCAAGTATTTCCTTAAGGATTGTTTGTCCAGTTGATCTGTCAATTTGTGAGAGTGGAGTATTAAAGTCCCCTACTACTATTGTATTAGTGCTTCTCTGGTTTTTCATGTCCACTTGTGTTTGTTTTATATAGTTGGGTGCATTAGAGTTTGACGCATAAATATATATGATTGTTACTTCTTTCTCTTGTATAGTTCCCTGTACAAGAATATAGTGACCTTCTTTATCTCTCTTAATCTGTTTGGGTTTGAAATCTATATAATCTGCAAACAAGATAGCTATACTTGCTGTTTTGCAGTTTCCTGTGGAGAGGATTGTTTCCCAACCCTTTATTTTCAGTCTATGGGTTTCCTTCTGAATTAGGTGTGTTTCCTGTATGCAGCAGATTCTAGGATCTTGCTTCTTGATCCAATCTGCTAGTGTGTGTCTTTTCATTGGCCCATTGAGTCCATTGACGTTAATGGCTATGACTGATATGGACATATTCAGAGCTGCAATTTTTTCCTGTTCTTGGTTCTTTTCTTCCTTGCTTTCCCCTTTTCCATTTAGTTTCTTGTTTGCCCCTGTGAGTTCACTTTGATGGGTCTTGTGGGTATGGAATTTTCTGTGTTTTTTTACAATATATTCTTTAGAATGTTTTTGAGTGCAAGTTTCGTATTTGTGAAGTTTTTCAGTGTCCTTTTTCATGGAAGTATCTTATTTGCCTGTGTATTCTGGAAGGTAGTTTTGCAGGATGCAACAGTCTAGGTTAGAGGTTGTTTTCCTGTAATGCTTGAAACACTTCCCTCAAGGCTGTCCTTGCACTCATTGTTTGTGTTGAAAAGTCTGCTGTGATCCTAATGGGCTTCCCATTGTAGGTGATTTTCTTCCTTTCTCTCCCTGCTTTCAGTATTTCATTATTTTGATGTATATCTGGAACCTTTGTAGTTATATGTCTAGCTGTAGATATTTTTATGTTACAGACTTTTGGAGACCTATAGGCCTCATTAATCTGTATGTCCAATTCTTTTTCTGTGAAGTTTTTGGCAGTTATCTCTGAGAAGTTTTTTTTATGTCTTTTGCACTGTCTCCTGCTTCTTCGGTGACTCCAATCAGTCTTATTTTTTCTTTGAGGCATCTAGAAGCTGTTGGATTGGTTTCTCAAGGTCCCTTGCCCTTTCCATGCATTATGTCTTTCCTGATCATTTGCTGCTATGGTGTCCTCTAGGTCTGAGATTCAGTTATCTGCTTCATTCATCCTACTTTGCAAACTTTTTTCTCCTTCATCATTTCCTGGAGCTCTGCCTGAAGCTGTTTAAAAGGTTCCATTGCTTCTGCTATCTTGGATTCTATCATCTCACGGATCTCTTCTTTCATGATGACCTTCACTGTGAAGAGTATCTCTGTTTTGATCTCAGAGATGAGTTCTGATTTCCATTTTACTAGATCTGCTTTAGTTACCATCTCAAAAAGACCTGGTGTTTGAGCTTCAGTTTGTTCTATTTTCCTTTTCTCTGAATTTCCCTGTGGTAGAGATCTTTGTGTCTGGGTTTTTGAATATTTTCTCATTTATACTCTTTTGTTGTTACTAATGTTATTTAATATTTTTGCCTGATGCCAGGGCAATGTTTGCTGCAAGTCTCTTTCTTTCTGTTATCTGGAACCCTGTCAGAGTGGCACCTTGGAAGTGTAATGACCCTTGAGAGTTCTCAGTTCTGATACATCATGGGAGGTATTTGAAGAGAAAAATCACATCTTCTTTGTTACCATAATACAATCAGTACCAATATCAGTATTGAACACTGTAAATGAAATGAAAACCTTTGATAATTTCTATTCTGAAGACTTTGAACTCATGAGTTACCTCTATGTCCATATGCCAAAATTTAGAATTAATCAGCAATGTGGATACAACAGGCAGATCATAAATGTACCCCCAGACGCTTTGGGGATAAAAGTCCCTTGGGGAATTAGGGAGGTAGGGAGACTGGAGGAGAGTGAAATAGGGTTAGCAGATTTATAAAGATCACGTAGATCTTGAGAACCTCATGTATGCTAGTGGTAACAGAGGCTAAAAGGACATATATAAAACAGTGCCAACTGCATGCTGTAAGATGGCTGGAGACTTTGCACACATTCTTATAATAATACAGAGGAAGAAGTAGGGCAGCCTAAGACTTTTAGTTCTGGGTATTGGTTCTGACAGGAAGGTAGGAGAGGGTGTGGGACTAGAGGTGAATAGAGTGATCTAGAAGTAGATGGTAAAGCAGGAGCTAGATTACCTTTTCTATGCAGATGTAAGCAATAGTGAGAGCAAAAACCCAGAAAGTTGGGCAGATTTAGTGCCAGCAAAGTAGGAAAAGAAGAAAAAAAATAGGTATTTCAAAATGAAGGAATAAAAAGAGTAAGAACAGCATCAAAATCAGCAATGACTATATACCGAGCTAAACACATTAGCTAAAAAGAAATATCCCTCAATTTTTATCCTGCCTGGTCTGTCTCCACTCAGGTCTCAGTAGAGTGGGGGCTGCTGTGGTTGTTGCAAATGGTGCCGGGTCCAATTGGCAGGCCTGGATCCTCACTGGGCAGCTACAGGGTGGAGTGGGGTCCGACCTGACATCACAGATGGCGACGGCTCTGGTAGGTGGGCCTGGGGCATCAGTGGGCCATGCCAGGGCAGAGTGGGGTCCTGGATTAATGTACATCTTTAAAACAAAATATAATCAAATTATCATCAAGGATCAGAACTGGAAGTGAAGTCATTAAAATTCCTCATTTTATAAATAAGAAAACTTTAACTAAAGTTTGATTTCCCTTGATCATTTAATTTTAGAGGACTTAAGATTCCAAAACCCCTAACTCCTTGTGTTATATTTACTATGCAAAACATTATAAACTGCTATAACTATTTACCTCAGTTGAAAATTCTTACAAACCTAGGTTGTTAAGTATTTGGTGATCAAACTCTTCATCCTCAAATGCAAAAACAAAAAATCAAAAATTTTAGAAACATTAAAACTAAACTTGGTTTTTCCACAACTCAGCCTGTCAAAACAAAAAATGCACTAATTAAGTTAAATAGGATGGGAAGACATTATTCAAGGTCATTGCAATAGGATTTCTGGCCTCAACTTCACTAAAACAAGACATGAGCACTTTTATTTCTGCTGTGAATATCGTGGGTTAACTGTGCTTATTAATAGCCTTATGCAAACTTTCTCCTATAGGAAAGAAATTTGCAATCTGGAACAGGGCACACATCTATACTAGGTTTCCGTTTTATGTAGACTGGGAAGCAGGGCAGCCATCTTTGTTGGGCAACCATCTTTGTGATGAGATCTCCAAGAAGTACTTCACTGTCTTTGAGAAACACAATTCCATGTGATGGAACCGCTCATTAAGGAAGCTGTTAAAGTGATGTGATCAGACGGAAGTCATCTTATGTTGCTATCTGTTTTCTAACTTACTGAATCTAAACTGGTTTGTGATAACTATATGATGGGTATGCCTGTGTGATAATATATAATGTGCTAAGTATTTGGGTTATGTGCCAAACAACTCATCATGAATCCTTTTTGAGAAACTTATAGATTTTCTACAAAATATCTTTTTACCACCACAGGAGCACCACATCTTTTGTATACACCACTGTAAGATTAGCATGTATTGTTTGTATCAAACTCCCCATGGCATAAAAGACAAAGCAACCATCTGCTCCTGGCCTCAGGCTTCTGGCTTGATGCTGTGGCATCTACCCAAGTGCTGCTCTTTAAGAGCTACTGCTTGCTTGAGCTCTGCAACTGCCTGTTCCATCACTCTGTGTATTGGGAACACTCTGCCTCCCTAACTGTGCCAGGCTGGACTCTGGATTACTCTAAGTTCCATTAGTGCCCTTTGGGCTCCTGTGTTCTCAGGGCATGTTGGCTGCATGGAGGAAAGATCCTGCTCCACTGGTACCATCTCCAGCTTCCAGTTTATGCTGTGAGCGAGTTCCCTCTGGCCTGCTATAAATGTGGTAAGTGTGGTAAGTGTTCCATTACATTCTGGAGACTGCTCAACTCTTGGAATCATTGTTTGGCAGACACCCCTCTGCCCTTTGGCTGTACCAAGACCCTGTGTGACCTAACTCAGAGGGCCTGATGGCCTTGAGGATGATCTCCATGTCTGCTCATGACATAAAATAAATTTCACCTGGAAGAGGCAAAGGAAGAATTCACTATTAGATGTTTTCTGAAGTAAGTGGTACAGTAAAGGGAGGAGAAAGACCTTTGGTGTTAGTTCAGTTGCATTCTGTAAACACGGGGTGACAGAGAGGCCAGAGGCTCAGAGGGAGGAAGAAACCTGTCTAAAGTGTTGTCAGGTTGAGACAATTTTAATGATCATGTCCAGAAATGTGTCTTTCCAAGCAAGTTTTCTGAAATATGGGTTAAATCAGAACCATCTCAAAGCAGCCAGGACTCTCTGAAACATGGAGAGAACTGTGATGTGAAGCAGAAACTCTGGAAATCAATTTATCAATCTCTGGGAAGGTTTAGGAGGCCATTCTCTGTGTATCTTATGGGGAAAGACACAGAATGTGTGTTCTGATTTGTCTCTCACCATACCTCATGGTGTATTTTCTAATCTATAAACTCAGAAGTAATATATTTCCCTTTCCCTTGCTTAGTACTTCAGAGTCCCAGATTGATTTTCCTCTCCCCATGCATTTCTACTCTTCAGTGATGATCCTGTCAAAAGAGCTGAGGATGGTCACCAAGGAAGCTTCTAACTATTTTTGGTGAGAATAATTATGATACCAACTTTTCCTTTATAACATATGTGATTAAAATGTTATACATTATAATGAAGTTTTATAAAAATCAAGTTTTGAATTTCATGTAATTAAGGCATTTTGGGGGGGGACCCTTAACTGTGTTATTCTTTCCTTTAAGTTACACCTCCAATAACACATAATGATTTTGAAATTTAGTTACCAGGTATTATTATATTTTAGTTTTTACTTTTGAAGTTCTGATAATTTATACTAAATTGAATTTTACAGTTGTCATTGTTTTCTTTAGAGTTCCATGAATGAAGTTATCTATCATTTTTATCCAAAATGATTAACAGATTTAGACATTACAGGAAAGTTATTCAATAATGTATTCTAATATCTCTTAAAATGCTAGTAAGTATTCTAATAAATCATTAAGAATAATAATTTAATTTAATTTTAAATTTTATTTGATAAAATCTTATTGTCTCATTTTTTACCCTCTTGGTTCTTAATCATTTTTAGGAGGAAACCACAGCAGTTCATTTCCCTTTGGTCCTCTTATTCCAAGAAGAACTTGGCTTCTAGTTTCTATGACAGTGAAACCACTTTGGGCATGGTGGACAGTTCACAGGGAAAAGAACAGAGATTTAGAGATCAGAAAATATGGATGAGTCTCTTTGTTGCTGGAGACCTGGGACCACAAGCTTCCACCTGGGTGGATGGAGTCTAACTGTAAACTGGCTATAATTTTGCCTACTATGCCTGGATCACTGACTGGGCTAGTGGACTGTGTAAAATACAATTGGGACCATAATGAACATTGGTCCAAATAACCCATCATCTGGAAGCTCTGATTTCCAGGTATTGCTGAAGATGCACTGTTGGCTAAAGTGCTAAAGAAAATATTCAAGTAGAAAAACATGGGGCTGTATATTACTGAGGTGAGGACTAGGTGCTGATGGTTACAGAATACCTGAGGCCTTCCTTCCTGGCCATTTAGGCAGCTGCACAGAAGGATGCACACCACCAGACAGAGTGGTACTTGGGACAGAGGAGGGAGTTGGCTGGGACATTCAAGGAAAATAAGTCACATATGTGTAGCCTTAAATATATAAGGGGAGTCAGCCAGGAGGCACACCCCGCCAGATCACAAAGGATCACAAAGACCATCCCAAGACTCAGGCAGAGGACAGTCCTGGGTAATAAAAGTGAGGACAGAAAAGAGGGAAGTAATGAAAGAAGAAATGAGAGAGGAGGAGGAAGAGAGAGGGGGGAGCAAGATAACTGAGCATGTGTGGAAATAAGAAATAAGTCAGAAAGTTTAAATTTAGGACAATAAAATCGGCAGGGGTTTCAAATACTGAAATTACTTAACACACTACAAGAATAAACGGCTTTAGTTTGTTTAAAAATATTAAAAGATGTTTAGAAAAATGGAAGACAGGGCCGGAGGGTTAGCTCAGTGGTTCCGGTGCCTGCCTCAGAAGCACAAGGTCCTCAGTTCGATCCCCAGTAGCCACATATAATGCTGGGCGTGGAGACACGCCCACCAACAATCAACACCGCATACCACAATGCCGAATGTAGTGGCTCATGCCTGTAATCCCAGCACTCGGGAGGCAGAGATAGGAGGATTGCTGAGTTCGCGGCGGCTTGCCTGGGCACCATAGTGAGCTCAGGGCCAGCCTGAACTACAAAGCGAGACCCTGTCTCAAAAAAAGCAAAAAATTTTTAAAAAAGAAGAAAAATGGAAGACAACAATATAAAATAAATAAATCTGAACAAAATAGAATTTGTGGAAAAGTAAAACACATATTTAATATTTTAAAGTAAGTCACTGTGAGATTATTAGATTGAGCATAGTACAGAGAGAATTGATTTTCCACTGAGTAGAAATTCCTCCCTCAGAGATTCACATCGCTGCTCTACCCCTTACCAGTGATTCTTTCCTCACAGTTTTGCATGGTTATCCCACAGTTTAGAAAGTGTTTGCACACAGAACAGGCTCATTCAATATTTATTGCAATATTCATTATTGCAAAAATGATGAATACAAATTAAGAACATAACCCAAAGACTACAAGAACTGTAATGGAGATAGAACAAGTGAACAAAGAAGGAAAAAAAACTTACATGAATCATGTAAACAAAGCAAACTAAAAAATAAATGTCATTAAATAGAAAAGGAATGACAATATAATTAGGAGATCCAGTACATTTTGCAACTAACTGAAAGAAATTTCAGAAAAGGGGAATCAAAGAGACAAGATCAAAGAAACAACACTAGCAATGATGCGTATAAATTAGTCATCTCCTAGTGATGTAAACTGTGACTACTAAGTTGATAAAACTATTGTATCACAATGCTGAGCTCAGAGGTGATGTATCAGGTTCACTATGTGTGTATTTGATGATGAAATAATAAAAAATCCAGAAATATCTAGACATATGGATATAATCACCTGGGAATGAAAAATATGCTTTGATGTTCATATAAGAGTAAAACATTTCAATTATGAAAGAAGACTAAATTCTGCAGATCTAACATACAACAATGGGCCTCTAGTTAGCAATATTAGATTATTTCCTTGAAATTTGCTGGGAGTTCACATAGTCTCACCACACCCACACAAGTGATGTGGGAGGAATGTGTTAACTGGCTGATTGTGACACTGTGCAATATAAAGTTACAAGCTTCACACCAAAAATATACACATATTACAACTATCAATTCTGCATTAATAAAAAAATTAAGAGAAAAGTGAAATGATAACTATAGGGTTAGGTATCCTTGGTTAAGGAAATGCTGGAAAGTGGTAGGATAGTTCTGGTGATTTTTAGTCATAAATTCTATGGTGCTGTTTGAGTTTTATATTGTGCATTTGAACCAGTTCAT
>PVIC010058927.1:0-10237 GCA_004025085.1 Thryonomys swinderianus | reverse complement strand
AACTCAGGACCTTGTGCTTGCAAGGCAAGCACCAGAACCACTGAGCCAAATCTCCAACCCACAATCTTCATTCTATCATCAGACTTTGTTCCTCTTGCCACATCACATGACACTGATGATGTTTTTAAGTTCTGGGTTTCTTTGTGGGGCTTCATTCTTCTCGCCACAGGGGGCCACAAGGCACTGTAATCTAGAAGATTTTCTTGCTCCCTAACGATAATTTTTCACCCTGTTGGGGACAGCACCACCTCCTCTGAGAAGCCATCCATTAGGGAATCTACCTCTTTTTTTCTTCATGCTATGACTTTCAAGCTAATAACCAACATTTCTCCAAAAAGAGTTCTTAATGACTGTAAAATTTTTCTAGATATGTGTGAGCATTTTAGTGCATGCTTTTTTTTTTTTTTTTTTTTTGAGACAGGGTCTCGCTTTGTAGTTCAGGCTGGCCTCAAACTCAGCAATCCTCCTGTCTCTGCCTCCCAAGTGCTGGGATTACAGGCGTGAGCCACCACGCCCAGCTAGTGCATGCTTTTTAAAGATAGAATGGAAAGCATATTTTTCAATGTAGAAAATCTCATTGTTGGCCCAGTATGCTGTTGTTCATGCTAAAAGTATTTTATCTGTCTAGTCTTGTCAGAGGCAAATAAATGGTGTCAAAGTTTATCTTTCTGTGTCACCATTAGAAATACTAGAAGCAAAATTTTTTGTTTGAAAAAAGTGATACACACATAATGTAATTTTTGTAGGTTGAGTGTTGTTTCTGTCCCGAGTTCACTTTGCTATAAATATACTATCTCTGGGAATTCTTCTAAATTATGGAATGTAGAAACTACAGCAAAAGATATTCAGTC
Organism: Thryonomys swinderianus; assembly: GCA_004025085.1. Taxonomy (NCBI): domain Eukaryota; kingdom Metazoa; phylum Chordata; class Mammalia; order Rodentia; family Thryonomyidae; genus Thryonomys; species Thryonomys swinderianus. Next base: position 9,386 of record PVIC010058927.1, on the reverse strand, counting down.
TCTAGGGAAATAACCTGCCCCATTGTTTCCTTTTTTAAAAATATGCTGATAGTTTTGAGAGACGTCTGAAATTTTGGGCCTGGTGGTTATTTCTACTGAAACCTTTTCTTTTCTATTTTTTTTAAAAGCCTTAAGCTAAATCATCAGGTTTCTGTTCTTTCTGTTACATCAATTAACAGCACCTGAAAATCCAATTCAATTTAATTTCCTCGAAATGGAAACCTAGGGAAAAATCTCTTCCAAAGGAAACTTTGTGAAAAATTGTCACCATTATCAAAGATGATTGTACCCAGGGTCTCAGGTTGGCAGAAACAAATGTAGCATGATGGTGTCCAGAAAATAGAAAAACCTTAAAGCACATTCAAATAATTACTTGGAGAGAAAGCACTGATTCTATGCATTACAAATAGAATTAGTTGCACTAGTTGAAGAGTTCTTTCAAAGATAAAGTATCTTTATTTTGTTCTCCATCATTTTAAAATCAGTAATTTTAAAATTACTTGCTAGATTACTCCTTTTCTATGACATTTTATGAAGAAGTAATGATTTTATCAAGTAAGGAATCCAATTTTTAATTATGCAACTGATTAAGTATGTTTTCAATAAAGCTGGCTTGGCCATCTCTGTAAGCCAGGCTCCTGTTTATCTAACAGGGATCTTACCTAGGCTCTGTAGGTGCTGCAGGTGTCAAGCACTGCCTTCTAGCCTCGTGGTGCCCACAGACCACTCAAAATATAACTCACCCTATCTCATTCCCTCTTGAGTCATATCTGTTATTGAGCTAGTAAGTTATCAAAAAGGCACGCTAACCTCTTTTTTTCCAAAATATAAAACCACTCCTCACAACCTCCCCCACCACATCCTACTGTAAGTCAGAGTCCTCTCTGGACTCTTAGTGTCTTCCCCCACTCCTACCAGTAAACAGAGGGAGCCTCACAAAGAGATGGGTACCCTCCAAGAATTTCTCATCTTATGCAGAATAATGTGTAAAGCTACTGTCCTGCCTACCTTGTCCTTCACTGTCTGCCATCTGGCCTTATTTCAGACATGTCTCCATTCTTGCTTCCTCCATAGTGCTCCAACTACACTGGTAGTTCTCATATAGGTAGGTAGGTAGGTAGGTAGGTAGGTAAGTAGGTAGGTAGATAGAAAGATAGACAGATAGATAGATAGATGATAGATGATAGATGAATGTGGGTCATTCACTCAGAACTTTGCTTAATGGTCATTGTTAGGGATGTTTTCTCTGATTGCTTTATAATATGTTTCTTAATCCTTTTCTTGCTTTGTCTATTTGCTTCTTGTAGGGTATACCACTCTCTACTATGTTGTTACAATGGAACCACAGTTCACAAACTTAATTTATTTCATGATTCTGGGGAAGATGGTCTGGGTCATGTTTGTCACCAATACGGAGTTCTTGAACAGAAGCAAAATTTTACCAAACACTTCTGTTTGTGAACAGAAGCATTCAAGAACCAAGACATTACTGTGTACGTGTTCAAAAGCTTCATGTATTCCTACACTGTAATGTAAATCTCACTGCATTCTTTAATTACTACTATATGTCCAGAACTCAGAGCTCCACCTAGCACATGTGACTAAAGATTTATTCTTGTTTTACCAGATATTTGCCCTGTGTTACGGTCTGAACAAGGGGGGGTCTCCAAAGACTCATGTATGGACGGTGTGATGCTCAGTGCAGTGCTGAGAGGTGGAGCCTACAGAGGTGCCTTATCAAAGGGTTCATCCATCTGCAAGTTCATAACTAACTGGGCTGGTGGAAGGCGGGGCCCATCTGGAAGAAGTAGGTCCCTGTTAGCATGCCTTTCAAGAGTATGTCATGTCCCCATCCCCCCACTCTCATTTGACTCCTCACATTTCTCAGTGTCTCTTGGCTGCCGCAAAATGAGCAACTTTTCTCCATTACACCTTTCCACCGTGATGTCACACCTGAAAGGAATGGCGCCACCTACCATGATGTAAGACCTTTGAAACCACAGCCAGAATCAATCTTTCCTTCCGTCACCTATTTCTCTCAAGGGTTTTGGCCCCAGAGATGAAAGGTTTGTGCAGTGATCATCTGCTATGTGAACGACACGGGTTTGACTCTAATCCAGGAGTAGCTCTGCAGAGGAATGAATGCCTAGGGTATGGCAAGGGCAGGAGAATGCTAACACAACCAAAGGCAGATGACTTGAGTTCAAGTGAAGCGACTGAACAGCCTTGTAACGCTAATGATTTCACTCTGTTTGCTTTAATAGGATCAGCAGTAAAATTGGGAATAACATTGCCGTGTCAAGTCGCTGCAAATATGAAATGAAATTCTGTATATGAAAGTCCTTAGTTTGGTGTCTAGAAAGTAGAGGGAGATCAAAATATATCATATTAGAAAAAAAAGAAAAGAAATGGAGATAAACTACTCATCACAGAAAAATTCCTGTCGAAATAAATGGTGCTTGCTATAGGCTATCTCAAATGTTCCTTTATTGTAAGGCTCTTAGAGGTTACTTACAGGGTGGGGTATTGGAGTACACTTGAGTCTCAGTTATACTTTATCTTCTGTAATTTTTTCTACCAGAAGGAAAGGAAGATCTTAATCATTCCATGAACTCTGGCTGAGTCTTTCATTTGCAGTTCCACCATAGGATATTTAGAGATTAAAAAAAAAAAAAAAGAGCAACAGAACTAGTCCTTATTGAGAGAGGTGATATGATAAAATATATTTAAAATTCTCAAATCAGGATTGTAATCTTGGTGAAGCTGGAATATTGCAATAAGACTTGGTTAAATTTAAGGCCATCTGAATTCTTTATACACATACAAATGTAGTTCATTTTTCTGTTTCAAGCATATTTTTGCCTAAAAGACAGGGATGTTAGAAGGAAAAATCATCTTGTATTTGGGAGAGTCATTGCTGATGGTTCAGAATGCCAACTGGGTAAAAATATTCATTTTCAACATGGTGACTAAACTGAGACCTACGTGACAAAAAAAGGAAAGCTGGGGGGGTGGGTGGCGGAGATTTAGCTCAGTGGTTCCAGCGCCTGCCTTGTAAGCATAAGGCCCTGAGTTCGATCCCAGTAACCACATAGAATGCTGGGCGTGGTGACTCACGCGCACCAGCCATCCATACCACATACCACAGTGCTGGGCATGGTATGTACTACACATGTAGTCCCGGCACTCGGGAGGCAGAGGCAGGAGGATTGCTGAGTTCCAGCCTTGCCTGGGCTATATAGTGAGCTTAGGGCCAGCCTGAACTACAAAGCAAGACCCTGTCTCAAAAAACAAAACAAAACAAAACAAAAAAATAAAGGAAAGCTGGAGTGCAGGGGGAAATGTCAAAATTAAGTTTCTCTAATAATGAGGAAAGAAAAAATTTATGGTAAAAAAAGCAAGCAAAGCTTGTGTATATAGGGGCTGGGGGTGGTAGGGTGGGTAGGGGAAGAGGAAAAATGAGAATTAAGTTGTGTCATATACTGGTACAAATTCTTAATGTGGACTGTTATTGTGATGTGTATATGTAATGTACCAATAAATTATACCAATAAAAAATGAAATTTCTCTGAAATTTTGAGCAGTATTAGCATATGGGACTTCTGGGTAAATTTTCATAAAACAAACCAAGCATTTACAAAACTGTCAAATGAACAGGTGTGCTCTGGTAGGGAACTAAGACAGGTTTAGGTGCGAGTAAGGTAAGAGAGGAGTAAAACTGATCTGAGGAGAGGAAACCAGAAGAAAGATGGTGAAAGTAGACACAGAAATTTGTTATCCAGCTTACATGGACTGGGCAATTGGATGTCTTAGTTCAGATGGTGTAACAAATGCCATGGGCTGGGACGCTTAAATCACAAACATATCTACCCAAGCTCAGGAGCCAGGAAGTCTGGGATTAAGTACTGCAGTGGCTGGGTTCTTTTAAGCCTCTTCTGGATTGCTGGTGCCCAGGTTGTTGCTGTATCTTCATATTGTTCAAAACAGTTCCTCTACCTAGGTTTCTTCTCATATAGGGACAAATCCCACTCCTCAGGTCTCCTTGCTGATGAATAAATATGGATCCAATGATCCAACCTCCATATATCATCACAATAGGGATTAGGGTCAACCTATTAATCTGAGGGGGGCGACAACATCCGTTTCAGAGTACATATCTATGACATGAGGAATTCTTGCACCATTCTGAGACTCTGACTTCCTGGTAAACACAAGAGTAATTGTCCACTGAAAACAGACTCAAGCAACAGCTTTGCTAGAAAAACTCCTCAAGCTAGTGAGGATCAGCATCAGCTGGAGTCAAAGCCCTGGCTTCTGACTTTCTGTTCCTTGGTGTTTTAATCGCATAGCTGCTCAGGAGAGTAGAGACCCAAGACTAGGAGAAATTGTTGAATCTGACGGATATTTGTGCTCAAAATGGCGATTTCTGTTAAGATGAGGTGTGGATAGAAAGGGCTAGTTTTTCTGTCTTTGAGTATAATTGTGAGTTCTGACAAGCAAATTGTTTTATTAGTAGGAGAGGTGTAAACGACTAATAGGGTTAGGGTGGGGGTTGGGTTTTTCATTCTCAGGGTCGCACTGGCTCAGGTTCCATCCCCACCAGCATTTGCTGGGACATTTTATTTAACTGTGATTGTTGGGTTAAATATAATAAATACTTCAACATTTTCACAACCCCAGATGTTTAAACTGTTCAGTGTGGAGTTGTTTGGAAGCCTGTTTTCTGACTTTTTAGTAGGAACTTCCTTTGATACCATAGGCAGCTTAGAACATAGGAGTATCAAAGCTCCTGCCTTTGTCATAAATTTTGCAAGTAGCATTTTGAGGTAACACTGGTTGCTTTTTTATTTTTAAGAAGTGACATTTTTTAGGAGTTATGTGTCTCAGTAGGTATCACGGAAGTGTAGCTGTCTGATCAGGACTGAAATTGGATGGTCTGGTATTAATTGGACATTTAGTTTTATATAGAGAATAGTTTCTCATTCCTTTCCCATGATCTTGCATCAGCTGATTTTTAAAATCACTTTCCTATCTCTTATTACCCTTTAATTCATTTTTAAAATTGATTTCATTGGTCCATTTCATATACACGTTGTGATCACAATTGGCATTGAAAGTTTATACTAGGGCCTGACAAGACTTGATTATTACCCTTTAATTCATTTTAAAACGATACTTTTATCTTAGTAAATCCCTCTGGGCAGTTCTTATAGAAGAATTAAAGTAATCTGCCATCCTGTGATTGAGGGAATTCCCCTCTCACCCATCTGTATTATGTCACCCGTTTCCATTCCTTCAGTTAAATGTCGTATCAGAAAATCCTGGAATTCAGATTAGTCTGGCTGAATTTATAATTTTCTTGGACAAGAAGTCCCTGAAACTCTGAAGAGTAATATAGTGGAAAGACCTGTATCAATTTACTGCTACCATGAGACACAACATTTTCACATCCTGGAGCTCCTGACGCTGCTCTCCGGAATCATTCGCCTGAATGTTTTGATCACATCGCTCCAGCTGTGTTCAGGTTTGTGTCATTCCGGCTTTAGAGAAGCTGAGAAGCGGAGGCAAAAACAATACATCACTTACATTTTCCAGTTATGGAATTCCTCCCATGGAATAATGTGAAATCAACAAGTAAGCAAACCAACCATATAGACAAAAAATTCTAAAAGGAAGTGCAACAAAATAGTTTTCCAATTAGGTAATGATAATTCTTTTCTCTATCTTCTACTATTCTGTATTTTTAAAAATGTCTATAGCCAGGCATGGTGGCTCACTCCTGTAATCCCAGCACTCGGGAGGCAGAGACAGGAGGATTGCTAAGTTCAAGGTTTGCCTGGGCTACATCGTGAGCTCAGGGCCAGCCGGAGCTATAAAGCGAGACCCTGTCTCAAAAAAAAATTTCTATAAAAAGCAATCCATTTTATAATAAATTGAGAAAAAGGTCACTGATGGTCGCCAAGCTGCGCTGTGCTAAGATGCAAGAGAGCCCTTGCTCTTTAGATATACATGCTAAGGTATTGATGGGTACACTTTGCAACTTCCTCTCATAATTATTTAGAAAAAAGCCTCCCAAATTTAGACTGGTAAAGTATTCTAGATTAGAGTAGATGAGGCTATAACAAGTACATTCTAGGTGTATATTGCCAAAGTGTCAATATTAAATATTGTGGAGGATTTCACTGGGAGATTTCTCTGTGGGCTGAATGCCAACTGAAAGAATTGTGTCACTGTTAAGTTTTTTTGTGATAATCAAATTATGGTTATACAGGCAAATATTCTTGCTGTTAGAAGATAGAAGCTATAGTGTTTAGAGAGATTATTCAAGATGCCAGATAACTTGTGATAGTTACAGAATAAAAGGAGGAGGAGAGAAAGGAAAAAATAATGAATGGAAATGTGTTACACATATGTAACAATTCCTTGCAGAGAAAATGATCATGATGTGTGGCAAACATTTATTAATAAAAGGAAATAGAAATAAGTCAAAAGAGTAATAAGTCCCATATGATGAAGTTGATAAATCTGGATAAACAATATGTGGATTTTCATTGCTTTATTCTTATAGCTTCCCTATACATTCAGAATCACTCAATATAGGGAGCTGAGGAGAAAACACCAACACAATTTTCTAATTCAAAATATCCTTGCAATGAGAAGAAAAGTAATGGGCCATTTGCTCAAATTTATGATTGCTTTTTTACTGTGTTAATCAAGGTGGATTAATACATGAATCTGTATTAATCTAGGCAGAGGGTTACCCACTAACTTCATTTACTACTTTTATTACTTCCCACTTCATTCCATGACAGAATATTAAAATAGAGCTAAGTTAGGTGAAGTTTTGCATTTGAATATTTATAAAAGATTACTCTCTGAGCGCTTTCAATTAAAATAGTTTGGGGAATGTGAAATCTGATTTTTACTAATGGATAAGTAATTTGAGGTGTTTTAGATTTGAATTACATGCCCTGTACAATGCCATTTAAAGGGATATCCTCTAAAGTATTATTTCACTTTTTAACTGCCTGGAGGATGGTTGAGAAAGAAGGGCAAGGGGGAAAATATTGTCCTGAGACTCAATTCAAACTAGTGTGCTTTTCTTTTTCTTTCAGCCCAAACTTTGGATTCTGATGCAGTATCTCTCAAATACCTGAGCTCTCTGTTATGGCTCAAAGAACAGGCACAGAGATTCTGAAGCTCTATAGGGCTATCTTCCTGGTTATAAACAAGCCTGTTTGGGATTTTTCACATTATAAATCACACACAGCACAAAGCGAATTGTCCATGAAGTTGGTAAGTAGGTTTTAGAAAGTACTGAAAGGAAAGTAAGGCTTTGAACCACTGGAAACTGGTGTCATGCTCAGAACAAGTGAGAGCGGGATGCTTTGAGGGCTGGCGTCTCCTGGTTCTCAGAAGGCTGCCCTATTTCTCTTGGCTTTTGTTATATGTTTGTGTTGCTCTGGGTTGTCCTCCCCCCATATCTTCAACTGGGATTTTGATTTATTTTCCTCCTTGATTTGAGACATTTATACCTGATATTACAGTCAGGATCTCAGGACAACTTGAATGGTTGGACCAAACGTAATCTTTCCAGGGATCTTTTCCCTGCTAAGAGTGAGGTTTCTGCCTAGGGTGGGTTCAAGTGTTCGACTCTTTCCTTCACTGCAAGTCACTTTGCCACCACTATCAAGTTCCTGAGACTCAATAATTATTTCCCTTACTCCTTATTTTTTCCAGGAAGCTTATCAGGAATACTCAGAACAAAAAGCCCTGGAAAGTCTAATGGTAGCACTTATGAAATGGATAACCTTTTCAGAACTCTTGAAAGCACAGGAAATGTATTGTGATAATTGTTCTTTTGAAAGGTCAGAACTCTCAGGTATTTATAAAATAATGGACTTAAGATGAATGTTTCTAAGAGATAAGAGAATATCTTTGGTTAGGGATGTCTTCTGCAGAACACTAGAAGGTAAGCTTGGTCCCTTTTCTTTTCTATGGACTTTAGGAAAATACATTCATGTATACATGCCAGTGATTTTTTCCTTCACCCACCATTTCTTAGGATGATACGATGCTGAGAGTGAAGATTTTGGCCTAGAGAAGCATATTTCTCTAATAGGAATGAATTCACTATCAGAATCAAGATACCTTGGATAATTAGAGATTCAAGAACAGTCAATAACTGTTAAAATATGATAGACTTAAACCAAAATTTCAACAGATAGTGTAGTCAGGGTGTTTAATCTCTAAATAAATAAGTCATGATTCTCTAAGAGTAAGATTGGCAATCATTTTTGTTTATGTATGAAGGGATGAAACACACTAGTCACTATAGTGTTTTAGCTGAATTTAAGAAAAGTACTATGCCCCAGGGCAGAGAAAAATGGATGGGTGAATGCACCCATCCTTCTCCCACTATTCTTTCGGACTGTGTCTTTTCTGACTGATCCTTAAATGGACATATGCTCTGGATCTCTTGAATTCACTAGAGTCATTAGACGCGACTATTGTAAGTGTTGCATAAAATATAATTAAAGACTTTTAACATATGGGTAGGCCTCCTCTTCCAAGGCTTTGTGCCGTTCTATTTCCGCCTTGGAGCAAAGGGAAGGCAGACTGAAACCTCTGAAATGGTGAGCCGAACAAACCTTCTCCTACTCACACTGTTTGTGTAGGTATTTGAGACTCTCACAACAAATAGAGGAGGAGCAGGTTTGGAGGCGGGATCAAAGTCTTTAGTGCTTGACCTTCTCCCAAGAGGAGTCATGGACTGGAGCCACGACGTGGGATTGCTTGCATTTCAGATTCCCCTTACAGAGTGATTGAACTTTGTATCCATCAATGAAGGCTGAGTGCAAAATAAGCTTCTTATAAGCTGCTTTACCTCAGGCATTTGTTACACTTGCAGAAAGCTGACTAACAATATTAAAAAGACACAAGACACGGGACGATGAAAAAAGGAGTTGTAAACAATAATCACAAGTCTTAACACTGTAAGATAAGAAATTAAAAAGGATTTTAAAATTATTTTTTAAAAAACATTTTTACAAATGTGTTCATTTGTAAAATATTTGTTAGTAAGATCTTTTAGTTTTCCCCCTGATCCTCTAAGTATTCTTTTTCTATAAAACTTTATTGTCTATACTCATTTATTTCATGTTTCTCTTCAGTCCTTTCACACTACAACCCCCTTGAACATTGACAAATTATATTCGTAATACCTCATATAATACCTAACACATAGTAGGACTTCAAGAAAATTTTCTTTATCATATTAAATTTATGTTTCTCTTTTTTACTGAAGAGATTAGAGAACAAAAAGGGGGATCATACTGTGTGACTGAAACACTTCTTGAATGACCGTATCATCATTTATTTTTCCA
>PVIC010058926.1:0-10291 GCA_004025085.1 Thryonomys swinderianus | reverse complement strand
TGTTTCCAGATGAATTTTTGTATTATTTTCTCTAGCTCTGTGAAGTATACCATTGGAATTTCAATTGGAATTGCATTGAATCTATATAGTAGTTGTGGGAGTATAGCCATTTTGACGATGTTGGTTCTCCCGACCCAGGAACAAGGGATATCTTTCCACTTTCTGGTTTCCTTTTCTATCTCAGTTTTCAGAGTCCTATGGTTTTCAGAGTAGAGGTCTTTCACTTCCTTTGTTAGGCTGAATCCTAGATATTTCATTTTTCTGGGTGCTACTGTGAAAGGGATTGCCTCCCCAATTTCTCTTTCAGTGAATCTGTTGTTTGTGTAGACAAAGGCTGTTGATTTTTGAGCATTTACCCTGTATCCAGCAACACTTTTTTTTTGCTTTTTGAGACAGAGTCTCGTGTTGTAGTTCAGGCTGGCCCTGAGCTCACTATGGTGCCCAGGCAAGCTGCCGCGAACTCAGCAATTCTCCTGTCTCTGCCTCCCGAGTGCTGGGATTACAGGCGTGAGCCACCACGCCCGGCATTGTGGTATGCAGTGTTGATTGTTGGTGGGCATGTCTCCACGCCCAGCATTATATGTGGTTACTGGGGATGGAACCCAGGTTCTTGCGTTTGCGAGACAGGCACCGGAACCACTGAGCTAACCCTCCGGCCCCTATTTATTTATTTTTTGAGACAGGGTCTCGCTTTGTAGTTCAGGCTGGCCCTGAGCTCACTATGTAGCCCAGGCAAACCTTCAACTCAGCAATCCTCCTGTCTCTGCCTCCCAAGTGCTGGGATGACAGGCATGAGCCACCACATCTGGCGGCTTTTTAAACTTATTTTTTATTTTATTTTATTTTATTTTATTTTATTTTATTTATTTTATTTTATTTTATTTATTTTATTTTATTTTATTTTATTTTATTTTATTATTTTATTTTATTTTATTTTATTTTATTTTATTTTATTTTATTTTATTTTATTTTATTTTATTTTATTTTGAGACAGGGTCTCGCTTTGTAGTTCAGGCTAGCTCTGAGCTCACTATGCAGCCCAGGCTAGCCTTGAACTCAGCAATCCTCCTGTCTCTGCCTCCTGGGTGCTGGGATTACAGGCGTGAGCCACCATGCCCGGCACTGGCTTTTTTTATTTTTTGAGACAGGGTCTTACTTTGTAGTTCAGGCTGGCCCTGAGCTCACTATGTAGCTCTGTCTACCCTTGAACTCACAGCAATCCTCCTGGCTTTGCCTCTCCAGTGCTGGCATTACAGGTGTGAGTCACCATCCCTGGTACTGTGGTATATGGTTACCAGGGGTTGAACGTGGGACCTTGCACTTGTACTTCCAGATGCTGGAACCACTGAGCTAAATCCCTAGCCCAAAAAGGCTTTTTTTTCTTTTTTTGAGACAGGCTCTTGCTTTGTAGTTCAGGCTGGCCCTGAGCTCATTATATAGCCCAGACAAGCCTGAAACTCAGCAATTCTCCTGCCTCTGCCTCCCAAGTACTGGGATTACAGGCATGAGCCACCACTCCTGGCACTATGGGGTGTGGTACTGATTGATGGTGGGCATGTATCACCATGCCCAATATCATATCATTTTATGTGCTTACCAGGATTGAACCCCAGGATTGAACCAGGGACCTTGTGCTTGCTAGGCAGGCAGCAGAACCACTGAGCTAAATCTCCGACCCTTTTCTGAATTCATTATCGGTACATTTTATATACAGCTCATGATCACACACAGCATTGGAGAATTTGTACCAGTATATGACATGTTAATTCTCATTTTTTTAGTATATGTGCTGCCGAAGCGAGCACCATGTTAATTCTCATTTTCTCTAATGTCCCTAACCAGAAGGCATTTTCTTATTGGATTTTTTAACCCCCTAAATTAAATCTTTAAAAATCCTAAGTCCTAAGCCTGTTTAAAGCACATAGAAAAGCATGGAAAACAACATAAATTTTATGTACCCATCACTCACAGTTAAATTTTATTGTCATATACACTTTCAAAGTCACATATGGAGCCCCCAATCTGTAAGCTCTATTCTGAATTTAGAGTTTATTACCATGCTGCTATTCTTATGTTTAAGTATCCAAAAATAACATAACTTATTTTGCACTTTATACTTTATAAACAGTATCTCATACATATCACTCTTCACCTCCATTCTGGGTTGTTTGTACATGTAACTTGATTTGTCAGTATAGATGTTTCCCATTATACCAAAATTTGTCTGTTATCTTGTGAATGGGCTTCTCCCTTCCATGTTTGCTACTACAGATAATACTTGTATTTTGTATGCCTCCCTGTTCCCACATGTAGAAGTTTCTTGTCATTGTGCATGCAAATCATTTGATGGATCCTGTAAAAATGCATAGTCTAGTCGGGCTCACACTTGTAATCCCAGCACTTGGGAGGCAGAGACAGGAGGATTGCTGAGTTGGAGGCTTGCCTGGGCTACATAGTGGGCTCAGGGCCAGCCTGAACTGCAAAGCGAGACCTTGTCTCAAAAAAAAAAAAAAAAAAAGAATTTGCCAGACATGGGGGCTCATGCCTGTAATCCCAGCACTCGGGAGGCAGAGACAGGAGGATTGCTGAGTTTGAAGCTTGCCTAGGCTACATAGTGAGCTCAGAGCCAGCCTGAACTACCAAGCGAGACCCTGTCTCAAAAAAAAAAAAAAATGCATAGTCTGATTCACTAAGTTCAGGGCGACACCTGACATTCTGTGTTTGTATTAAGTTCCCAGAAGACATTATGGTGCTGGCCCCAGGATTACACTTGAAAAGTGAAGATCTTGCAGAGGCATGAACTGTAGTTGGTAAAGGATGTGCACTTTCAGTGTTATTGGATCTTGCCACTCTGAAGTGCTTACATCAATTCACACTTCTGTCAGCCTCTTACAGGTGATTACATCTTCATCATAATATTATATCTTCATTTATACTATTTATCAAATTCTTATTTTTGCCAGGTTGGTCAGTATGAAATGGTACCTCATTGATTTGCCTTTTATGAGTACTAATGAGTTTGGACCTTTTGAATTTCTTCTGCAGTAATTTAAAACTAATATTTGGAGGAAAGAAAAATTAATCTGTTCATACTTTAAAGCATTCTTAAAATACTCCCTCACCTTTTGAAGGCTTCCAGTTATATCTTTTTTTTAAAGTGGTGGTAAAAAAGAAAAAGCATGTTGGTAATGATAAATGATAGCAGTCTGAGAAAGGCTGGAGGATCACAAATTTGGGTTCAGCCTGGGGAATGGCGAGAGAAGGAAAGGGGAAGAGGGGAGGAGAAATTGTCTTTGTCATTTGAAGACATTATACTTCAACTCACAAATACCCATGAGGGAAAATTGTAGAAGACATCATAAGGGTAATGTATGAGTATTGTAGAACACATTAATAAACAAAAACATGTACTCTTTTTTTTGAGACAGGGTCTCACTTTGTAGTTCAGGCTGGCTCTGAGCTCACTATGTAGCCCAGGCAAGCCTCGAACTCAGCAATCCTCCTGTCTCTGCCTCCCAAGTGCTGGGATTACAGGCGTGAGCCACCACAAACATGTACTCTTGATTTAGTATCCAGTATGGCGTTATGTTTAATGCCATAGGCTTCTCAATACAGTGTCAGAATTCCAATGATTTGTTAGCTGCTTGTCCTTGGGTGGGTCATGTAAGCCCAAATCTTGGTCTTCTCATTTAGAAAACTCAGATAATTTCAACAGTACTTAGATTATAAGGTTGAGAGGATAAAATTAGCTATAAATGTAGTAAGGTGTTATCTGGCAGATAGCAAGAGCTCATTAAAACTTGAGGGTTCTGGATCTTTTCTTTGATATAAGCACCTGTAGAGGTAAAGGAGCTCTGGAATGTATGATAGTTTTTGTAGAATGGGAAATATCCAAAAGGAATTTGGTGTGGGGACATAATGAGGGGAAGGAATAAATATGATTTGAAAAAAATAAGAGTATGTATTGGGGGTGGGGTGGGGGTGGGTGGGCAGGGATGTGGGCAAAAATGAGAATTGACCTGTGCTACATATTGGTACAAATTCCCCAATGTTGTGTGTGATTGTGAGCTGTGTATATAATGTACCAATAAAGTTTACTGAATAATGAGAAAAAAAAAACCTGAGGGTTTAAAAAATTTTAGTAACTCCCAAGTATACTTTCCCTCTAAATTGGATAACACTGTAGTAATACATGCTATTTTACATCTTTTCCCACTGACTATAGAATGAAAACTTTACCAAGCTATTCTTTCTATTTGTAAGTTAGAAAGAGTGCTTAGTACTCTAATACAGGAATCTATTGCAATGAACCATTGTTTAATGCTTTCAGTTAATTATTTTACTCTCATACCACTAGTTAGCTAATTTATTTAATGCCTTTAAACTTTTTATTTTCTAGGGTTGGGGCTTGAACGCAGGCTCTCCCTCCTGCTAAGCACTGTCTCTATCACTGATCTACACCCACAGCCCCCTAAGAGTTTTCTCCCCCTTCAGATCAACTCTCAGTGATTACCTCTGCTCGTGTCATCTATAGTTAAACAACCAAGCAACTTGAATCAGTCTGTCACAGTATTACCTGTTTGCAATTCTGTCGCTTGTCCTAAGCCCAGGTGAGACAATTAAGGCAGCAGTTGTGAAGGGGGGCTCTTTTTGCTTTGAGGGACGTAAGCCTCACAGTTAGTCCTCTCTTCTGAAATCGGCTCTTGGTCACTTAAAAACCCAGGAGATGAGGCCTATGTTCTTGCTTCCTTTTCCCTTTCGCACCTTTTTGTCATCTGGAAACTCACACTGGCTCTGTGCTGGACCACCTCACATTTCTGATTTGCCGAAGCCCGGCTGCCTCTTAGGTTAAGTCTAGGGGTTTCTAGTCTGGATTCCTGACACCTCCAAGCCTGCATACTGCTGGATTCCACATCGTATACATCAATGCTTTAGTTTCTCATACTTTTAAGTAACTCATAACATTTCCTTCTGCTTTTTTGACTGCTTCGGACTATTTGACAATTTTTTTTCTTCAGTATGTTACATTTATTGTTCACCTGATTTCTTATTGTTGCATTATCATATGTACTGAAATAATTATACAACCCAACATAATATAAAATCATTGGGAGTTCTGACCTTGTTTTCCTGCAACTACATAGTCCCTCTTTAGGGTTTTAGGCTACATGACACCTGAAGTATTGTGAAGAGTCATTTGTATTTGACAATTTAAACTCACATTTCTGGGTGCGTACACACAAAAAAGATTCCCAATCAAATATTGCTAAGCAGTAAAATTCAGCTGGATGAATCTGTTTCCCACACTTGATTAAAAAATCATTTGGAATACTTGTTAATATACTTGCAAGCCCAGCCCAATGGAAATGCCCCAAATTCTGGATATATTATCTGAGTAAACAGACACTCAAGGTGATTTTTATAACCAGGCACATTTGAAAACAGTAAATCTTTAACCTGTATCCTCTGAGAGCTTCAAGGACACTGGGAATTTCAACTGGAACAGAAGCTTGGAGTCCATTGCTAGAAACGAAATCTATCTCCCAAAATTGACACTGAAACTTGTCAATGTGCCACTAAAAGGTGAGGCTTTTTGAAGGTGATTCAGTCATGAGGGTATATCCTGCAAGGACAGGACTGGGAGCTCCTGGGTAAGTGGATCAAGAGTGGGCCTGTTCTCTCCTGTGACGTGAGTGTGCACTTCTTTTTGGCCATTTACCCCTCTGCCATGTGAGATGCTGCACCATCTGGGAGGAAGAGGGCACAGGTCCTCAGAAGTGGAACTTCTGGCAACTAAATCTTGGACTTCCAGCCTCCACAACTGTGAGAAGTTTCTGTGCTTTACGAATTACCCAGGCTCAGTATTTCATTATAGGAACAGGAATGGATCATAGGTAGTGGGAGGTTTACATAAACAATAAAATGCTGATTCAGCTATTAAGCTGGAACCCTGAAAATTTAGTTTGAGGACAAAGAAGAAACATGGTCTGCTACCATCTCTTTACTAGGGATGGCTGCAAACATAAAAAATAATTCCTAGGGGGCTAGGGATTTAGTTTAAGTGGTACTGATTTAGCACAAGGGCCTGAGTTTGATCCCCGGTACCACAAAAAAAAAAAATAAATAAATAAAATCCTAGGTATGGATTCTGCTCTAAATGCTGGAACTTCTGTTAGAAGAAGTTTTTTTTCAAAAAGTACAACAAACTTTAGAACCTTTGAGGTCTGAATCCCTGGAATATCTGCTAAAATGATTGGGAATGTATGTCTTTTATTAGTTTTTTTTAAACTGTAAAACAATCAAGGGGTTGGAGATGTACAAAACTCAACTAGCATGTGCAAGGCCCTTGATTCAATACCTAATCACACAAACATACACACACATACACAACTTTAACAGGTAAGACAATAAAATGGTATAGAGAAAATAATTTATTCAGTACAAATTTTTTTAGTTCCAAGTGATAGTGATATAGAATTAGAAAATTATTTAATTCGATACATACAAATTATTTCAATTCAATTCATAATCACAGTACAAAATATTTTCCTTCTTGTTGAGATTTTGTTATGTTTTATGTAGTTAGGCTCAAGAAAAAAGTTAAACTTTAAAATCCATATATGTGTATATATATATATATATATATATATATTTTTTTTTTTAATATAAATCACGTAAGGTTAAAAAAAAGCCATTCTCAAGGCTGGGAGCATAGCTTAGTAGTAGAGTGCTTCTCTAGCATGTACGAGGTACCGGCATTGATTCCTAAAAGTGCAAAAACAAAACCCTCCAAAAACCCTCAATCTCTGTTCTTTTCTGTATTTAAAATTGCCCTTTTTAGATATTTAGAAGCTCCACAGGTGGTGGTTTTAATGGAATTTTTCCCAGAGTAAATTTCTTGGATTGAAATTGTTCCAGTTCTTCTGCTGTTAACTGATCCTTGGGTGTAAATAACACGTTATCTGTGGCAATGATGACACTGGAGGCTGGCAGAACTGTAGAAGTACTGCTTGCTCCAAAGACGCTATTAGATGGCTTAGAAAAGGCAGTGTGAGAATGTGAGCCAGGACTGCCAAAACCAGCCACAGAACTGTCACTTCCAAAGGCAGGGGCCACAGAAGCTCCAAAAGGGCCCGCTGTCACAGCAGCTGGAAACCCCGAGAATCCGGGTGATCCAAAAGGGGAAGCTGCAGAGCTTTTAAATGAAAATGAAGCAGCAGAAGTGGTTTCAGGTTTCCCAAATCCAAAACTCAGAGTGGAAGGAGAACTGGCAGAATTAGAAGAGGCTATTGCTCCAAATGCCGGAGAAGCCCCAAACACAGAAGGTCGTCCAGCAGGGGCAGTGACAACTCCAGGGTTCGCTTTAAAACTAAAATTCTGAGCACTAGCACCACCACTATTACTCACTGGAAAACCTTAAATAGAAAAACAAAAAAACAATCTATGATAGTTAGAAAATATTGTCTTGGGGCCAGAGATTTAGCTCAGTGGTTCCAGTGCCTGCGTAGCAAGCGCAAGGTCCCTGGTTTGATCCCTGGCAACCACATACAACAATACTGGGTGTGGTGGCCCATGCCTGTAATCTCAGCACTCCGGAGGCAGAGGCAGGAGGATTGCTGAGTTCCAGGCTTGCCTGAGCTCCACAGTGAGAAAAAAAGAAAAGAAAAGAAAATATTGTCTCATTACTCCTCCTTTTCTTCTTTTTTTTTTTTTTTTTGAGATAGGGTCTCACTTTGTAGCCCTGGCAAGCCTCAAACTCACAGCAATCCTCTTGCCTCTGCCTCCCGAGTGCTGGGATTACAGGTGTGAGCCACCATGCCCAGCACTGTGGTATGTAGTACTGATTGTTGGTTGCTGTGAGTCACCACGCCTGACATTGTAGTAAGTGGTACTGGGGATTGAACTTGGGACCTTGCACTTGCAAGGCAGATGCTGGAACCACTGAGCTAAATCCCTGGCCCCTTTTTTTAAATTGAATTCTTTATTGGTACAATTTATATATATCTCACAATCACACATAACATTGGGGAATTTGTACCAATATATGACACAGTCAATTTTCAATTTTACCCATATCCCCACCCACCCACACCTCCCCACCCCCTATATACATGCTCTTTTATTTTCTTTCAGAATCATCTTTCTTTTTCATTTTGGCCTTATCATCTTTCTTTTTTTTTTTTGGCTTTACTGGGGATTGAACTTGGGCTCTTGTGCTTGCAAGGCAGGTGTGACAGCACTTGAGCTAGATCCCCAGTCTACTCCTTTTCTTATTTCTGCCATGTATAGACATTTTTGGAAGAGAAAAATGAAAATGAGAGATTAGGACAAACTCACTAAACTACTCTCTTGTCATTTCTTCTGGTTGTGATTTATCTTTACCCAAGAGAAATTTCAGGGAATAAGGAGTGTTTTTTTGTTTTTGGTTGTCCCACTATCTTACCAGAACTGTCACTTGACATCAGCAGTGATAAGAAAGGTTCTGTTATCATATTTGTGTACTCCTATGGAACTCTTGAGAAAACATTTATAAAAACATACTTCTAAAGTTCAAGCCACAATTCTCTCAAAGAATATGCTCATTCTGGTCTGCCTTTCAAATTCTTTTTTTTTTTTTTCTTTTTTGAGACAGGGTCTCGCTTTTGTAGCTCAGGCTGGCTCTGAACTCACTATGTAGCCCAAGCAAGCCTGGAACTCAGCAATCCTCCTGTCTCTGCCTCCCAAGTGCTGGGATGACAGGCGTGAGCCACCACGCCTGGCACTGTGATATGTGGTATTGATTGCTGGTGGGCGTGAGTTTCCACGCCCAGCATTGTATGTGGTTACCGGGATCAAACTCAGGACCTTGTGCTTGTGAGGCAGGTGCTGGAACCACTGAGCTAATCCTCCGGCCCTCTTTTTTTTTTTTTTTTTGAGACAGGGTCTTGGTTTGTAGTTCAGGCTGGCCCTGAGCTCACTATGGAGCCCAGGCAAGCCTCGAACTCACAGCGATCCTCCTGCCTCTGCCTCCTGAGTGCTGGGATTACAGGCTTGAGCCACCAAACCCAGCATTTGTGGTATGTGGTACTGATTGCCGGTGGGCCCGGTATTATTTTATGTGGTTACTAGGGAATGAACCAGGGACCTTTAGCTTGCTAGGCAGGTGTTAGAACCACTGACCTAAATCTTTGGCCCTCAAATTCTTGATAAGCTACTTATTGAGGCTCCAGAATGGAAGACAACAGAATTTGCAAGGTTGATTAAAAATGGTGATTCAGGCTTTGTAATGTGAAATTTATAAAATCAGACTTTTTTTTTTGAGACAGGGTTTCTGCTTTGTAGTTCAGGCTGGCCCTGAGCTCACTATGGAGCCCAGGCAAGCCTGGAACTCAGCAATCCTCCTGCCTCTGCCTCCCAAGTGCTGGGATTACAGGCGTGAGCCACCATGCCCGGCATTGTGGCATGTGGTATTGATTGCTGGTGGGTGTGAGTCACCACGCCCAGCATTGTATATGGTTTCTGGGATCGAACTCAGGACCCTGGCTTGCGAGGCAGGAGCTGGAACCACTGAGCTAAATCTCCAGCCCTATAAAACCAGTTTTTTCTGAATTAGTGCACTCCTGCATTGCTTTCTCTCTTACCTGGTGATGCAAATGTCCCCATTTGTCCACTTCCAAATCCAAATGTAGGTGCTGCATGATTTGTTTCATCCTTTAACTCAGAAAGCTTTGAAAAAAAATTAAGCAAATAGTGAAGTACTTGATAAATGTTTCTCAAGTACCTTTTTTATATACTTCAGACATACACTTTTAAAAATGTATATTTGTAATCCCAGCACTAGGGAGGCAGAGACAGGAGGATTGCTGAGTTCAAGGCTTGCCTGGGCTACATAGTGAGCTCAGGGCCAGCCTGAACTACAAAGCGAGACCCTGTCTCAAAAAAAAAAAAAAAAAAAAAAATGGAAGCAATTAAACCTGGTTTCATTAGCAAAGTCTTAGAGCAAAGGAGTCAGTGACAAAGTGTCTTGAAAGGAGAATTAAAATTTTAGTAGAGATAATGGGCTGGAGGGTTAGCTCAGTGGTTCTGGCGCCTGCCTCGCAAGCACAAGGTCCTGAGTTCGATCCCCAGTAACCACATATAATGCTGGGCGTGGAGACACGCCCACCAACAATCAACACCGCATACCACAATGCCGGACGTGGTGGCTCCCGCCTGTAATCCCAGCACTCGGGAGGCAGAGACAGGAGGATTGCTGAGTTCGAGGCTTGCCTAGGCTACATAGTGAGCTCAGGGCCAGCCTGAACTACAAAGC